>SJYC01007401.1:0-20135 GCA_006408675.1 Madoqua kirkii | reverse complement strand
CGCTAAACCCTCTATGGAAATAAAATAAAATAAAATAAAATAAATCCTCAGTATCATGTAACAACCTATAACGGAAAAGAACCTACAAAAGAATAGACATGTATCTGCATAACTAAATCACTGTGATATACATCTGAAACTCAACATTGTAAATCAAATATATTTACAGAAAAAAATTTTAAATAAAACTTTTAAAATACAAGGTAATAAAAAAATCCTAAAGAAAGTATATATGAATTGAAACAAAAATAGAAAACAACAGAAATAAAACTTGTTGAAATAATAAAACAAGAGCTGCTTCTTGGAAAAAGAACATCAGAAACATTGATACAACTGTGGCAAATCTAATAAGGGGATGAAGAGGTTAATTCCAATACTGGAAATGAGAAACAAAATGGGACTCTGAGAGGATAATATTCAACTGTGAGTGGAATTATTTTGTTACAGGAAAGGTCCAGTCAAACAAAAATCTGGGGAAAGAAAGAGGAAGAGAGAAAGGGGAAGAAAGGAAGAAAAGGAAAGGAAAGGAGAAGAAAAGAAAAGTAAATGTCTCAACAAATGTTGTAAACTATCCAATGAAACAATTCTCTTTAAGATCTAAAAACAGAAAAGAAAATTTATTAAGCCAGATACTCATTGCTTTGATGGTACTCAGAACAAGAAAACTCATTTACACATCACTATTTAGAAGTCCTGGCCAACACAATACAATTATTTAAAAAAAATTAAAATATGTCATGCTATTTGTAAAAAGAGAGCAGAAAAATTTTTAATTATTTCTACAAACATTAATTTTACTTACAATCTTTTGGCAACATTAATAAAATAATAAATTTTACCTGAAAGAACAAGCAAAGCAGACAAGGAAATTCACAAAGGGCAATACAAAATAGTAATGTTGATAGATACTCAATATACTTGTAAACAAAACAAAGTGTCATTGTCTGAAAAAAATATAGAGATATCAATAGAAAAACAGAGAAAGCTCTGGAAAGAACTCAACTCACTCTTATCTTTTATTTGCAGGCACAGAAACTGACTCAAGTTAATTGCAAGAAGCAAAGCCCTGATGTTATTATCTTTTTTTTTTTTTTTTTTTTTGAGAAAATCTAGGAAATTTAGGCTGGAGAGGGAAGAGAATAGAGACTTAAAGTCCCTTTAAGGGGGAAGAGGAGAGGGTTGGAGATTTCACTGTGATCAGAACAGCATTGGTGAAGCTCAGACAAGGGAGGTAACAAGCCATGCAGGCCTAGGGGAAGAGCATTTCCAGAAGAACAGCAGTTGTGAAGTCTTCGGATCGGGAAGAAATGGAATTTGACTGAGGAAAACCAAGGCCAGTATTGTCAAAAAGAGTACATTAGTGGGGAAAATAGTAGAGCAGAATGACAGAGAATGGTAGAGAGAAAGTAGCCAGGGAACATATTACTGGAACCTTTTTATTTGGGAATAAATATGACTTGCACTCCTTAGGAGCATACGTCAGAACAACTAACAGTAAAAGTGTTGATAATACTAAGTAATAATAAAAACACATAACTAAAAGATTTCATATTTTTTACTATAGAAATGGAATAAAGAGGATAAGAATGCAACAGTCTGTACATTTATTTATACATAGAATTTTCACCTGAGACCAGAACACACACACACTTTGTACACCTAAAAGTGCTTTAAAGCACTTAGCAAAGTACTTTGGCCCAAGGAAACTAACTGGAAAGGCCTAGTAAAATATTCAAAGTGTAAATAAATCAATCAAGCTTTGAGTAAATAAACACAATTTATTTGAATTTGAATTTACACTCAGGAATTTACCTAAAATGAAGACAAGAGACTCACTACAGCTTAATCATCTGTAGTCCTTCAGTTCTGAGAGGGATGCTAACCCATTGGTGATTATCACTTTCCAACATTTTGTGAAAGCTTAGAGGATTTAAATAACTAGAGGAGGGGCGAGAGTTGAGAGAGTCAAAGAAGAGGAGAAAGGAAAAGGAAATGGAGAGATTTCTCCTGGCATAAGTCTACAGGCAGGATCCCAGGTTCCTTGAATGGTGCACGGAGATTGCCAGGTATCTGTGCCAGAATGGAGAAGGGGTGACATTCAACTCCAGGAGGAGACTCAACTCCACGAACCCACGGCGGCAGCCAAGTGTGCTGATGTTCAGGAACCGATACTTAGAGGGTAACCGACAGGTCTCTGAAAAAGCCCTTGGAGACGGCAAGAAAAAAGGTTTCCATAAGTATAATCACAGATTAGATAGCTGGATAGATTAGAGGAAGAATGATAACTCTATGACCTGATAATTACTGAAATAAACGAGATAATTCTTGCACATCAGACTGTGTCAAGACTGAAACTCAGTATTAGTTTGATAAAATGTGACATTGCACACATGAAGAATTAGCTGTTAACTCTACTACATTTTTGCCCAAGATACAAAACTGAAACCTTCACATGGTCAACTAGGGTAAGACACATGTAACTGGAAAAGGTAAGGACAAGTTCTAAAAAGGTTTAACAACCCTGGATTATTTTCATCCACTATATTTACTATTCGTGGACAGCTTCATTGTAGCTTAAGGGTAAGAGAAATCAATTCAGCCCAATCCATAAACTTAACAGATTCCCTGTGTTTCATCCTTTTCAGTTAAAACTACACTAAGAGTTAATCATCTGTAGTCCTTCCTCTTCAGTTCTGAGAGGGATGCTAACCCACTGGTGATTATCATTTTCCAACATTTTGTGAAATCTTAGAGGATTTATATAACTGGAGGAGGGGGGAGAGTAGGGAGAGACAAAAAGCAGGAGAAAGGACATGACTGAGAAACTTCACTTTCACTTTTCTCTTTTATGCATTGGAGAAGGAAATGGCAACCCACTCCAGTGTTCTTGTCTGGAGAATCCCAGGGACAGGGGAGCCTGGTGAGCTTCCATCTATACGGTCCCACAGAGTCGAACACCACTGAAGTGACTTAGCAGCAGCAGCAGAACAAATCGAAGTGAACGTCAAGGCTGTTTTTTCTTTGGGGATTTTAACTTGCTTTTCTACTGTGTCTGACACAGATATGGCTACCTCACTGTGACTATAGGCCAGCCAAATGGGAAAGAGGAAGGAATGAATCAAATCCCCCTTTTGATCACTCAACAGGAAGTCCACAGGCACCAGGTCTCATTCTATTAATTATTTCTGCTTCTTCAACTGCAGTCAGTGATACACAGGGCCTGCTTGATGCTTGCAAGGGTCTCTCAGCAAACATAGCCATTTTAACTGTTGGCTTCCTTGAGATGTCCCTGGGCTAGGTAAAAACACTCTGAGACAGTATTCCTTCCACCTTGGCTCCATGCCTGGAGTGAATGCATGCTTCTTCCTCAACTGGGGCAAGAAGCCACAGCTCTTCACTGATTAAATCCCGTGTCAGGTCCAAACTCACATCATAGCTTCTCCATCAGCTTCTCCACAGTATACTTTCAGAGCCAGGTTATCTTAGATCAGCACAAGAGGCACTTCAGACAGCTGAGCAGCACACAGGTCCATACCATAACAAACACATTCAAATCTGGCTATATAGTTGATACTGATATCGTCAAGGCATGAAAACAATTGAAAATTACATTGCAAAAACACTCTATAGATTATATCTATAACAGAGCTTTCAAACTTACAAATGACATGAAATACCAAAATATGTTGTTACTTTTCCTTTCTCCACTTCTCTCACTCTCTCTCTCTCTCTCTCTCTCTCTCTCTCTCTCTCTCTCTCACACACACACACACACACACACACACACATGCATGCATTCTTTTTACATGTTTAGACAATCATATGTAAAACAGGTAATAGATTTTTAAATAATATCTTAATATGCAGATCAAACAAAACTATACTTCACATATTTAAAACAAAAATACATAAACTACCCATTGGTTTCCCTATATTTGGTATGCTATAATTAGATTTTTTTGTCTTTAATGGAGTTTTTAACTTTTGCTGAAATACTTTCTTCAGACTTACTGAAAGTAGAATTAACTTTTTTTTTTTTTCCTTTTTTTGACCTCCTACTTTTAGATTTTGGGGGTGATGATTCAGAATCAGATGTGTTCACAGTAATGGCTGCTACTTCCTCCAATCCTGGTTGATACCTGAATAACAACTTCTGTTTCAGGAGATAATCCTTCTAGCTGCTTAGGCTTCTTAAACATTTGATGACATTGGGTCTTGTGCCCCATTTTCTCTTTGAAAGTTAAAAACTGTAGCCGACATTTGGAACACTGGTGAAAACTCTTTTCCCAGTGTCTTCTATAATGACGTCTGTATGGTGTTGCAGTTTTAAAATTTTTCAGACAAAACAGGCAAAGCAAATTCTCAGTGTTACCATGGTATGCTCTGAAATGTGCATCCACATCTGCAAAAAATGATGATCTGTAACTGCAAACTTGGCATATATAGGGCATTTCGCCAGGCTTATGACTGTCTTTCATGTGCTGTAAGAGAACCTGATCTGTCTCAAAGGACAAATCGCAAATTTTACAGACGGAGGAGGGCTCCTGTGGAGTGTGGACACTTCCAATGTGACACTGCAGCTGGAAGGGAGTAGGAAATTGGTGGTGGCAGTGCTGACAGGTGATGTGGTTTTTCCAGCTGTCACCTCTCTGCCTCTCAAGTTCCAAATGGTGCTTCATGTGATTCATCAACTTGATATTTTTTAGAACTTTCCAGCAGCTGAGGCATTTAAAGGCTGTGTGAGTCTTCGGTTCTGGCTGTCCAACTCCTATATAGTCACAAAGTAACACAATCAGATTTTCTTCTGTGGGATCAACAATCTTGTTTTGACTTGCTAAATTTGGAAAATCAGTTTTTGTCAGCCCACTTTCCCCTAAAGGTCTTACAGGCTTGCAATGTACATTTTCCTTTGGAAAAGGTGTTGGACAAGTTTCTCCATTCTGAACGTGGCTTAGTGAGGTATGGACACTCTCTGGTGTGCTTTGCGGAGTAGTCACTGTATGAAAAATGCCTGAAGGGGACAAAGCTAAAGAATGATTCCCTATAATGCCATCACTGAGTTTAAGCCTTTGGGGATTTGTGCTATTTGTTTCAGAAGTGGAAAGTCGCTTTGATACCTGAGGACTTTTATTCATAACTCCTGCAGAAACTGCTCTTTCTATTGGATGCTGCGATGAACTTGTAAAGGTAATTGAATAACATAACTCCTTTGAGAAGCTATTCGGTGCTATTTGTGGTGAAATATTTTTATAATCAGCTTGAGACAAAGGTTCAACAATAATAGGACTATCTATCTGTTGATCTTGATTCAGAGTCAGAAACTAGCAAGACAAGGTTTGCTTCTGATGTAGGAGTCACATGACTAACAGGCTGTAATCCGTGAGTGTTACCTTTTCTGAAGTGACCATACCTTTTTCTCCTTAAAAAAGAACCTGGGGTAACTCTGTTCAGTATGTTTGAAACGACTGGTTTTGAAATTGAGATCATCCCAACAAAGATCACATCAGCATCTTCATTTACATGTTCCACTCCAACCAAGATCAGTTCTGCATCATCATCATAATCATCATCTACTTGTTTGCTTTCTCCCTCACTTTTGGGTAGTTCTGGCTCTTTTTCTTCTTTATGTAACATACATGATGATTCCATATTTTAAATACTTTTTTATTCTTAGAGGGTGCAGCCACAAGTCCCAGTGCTTCCTTTATACAAACTGCCACCTAAGTATAAACATACTACATATTAGTTAATACAGAAAAATATGCTATTTATCTCCAAAACTCTAGGGTAATTATAAACACCCTTATCTTACAGACAAAGACACTGAGTGTCAAACAGACTGATTGACAGCTGAAAAACCTATGACTGCAAATCTATATGACTCTAGAATCATAGCTTTGTCCCATTTTGACTTTAATCTCTTCTATTAAAACCAACAACAAAAACAACAACACTATTGATCATTCTGTGAAATCACACATAAAGGACGAGTATTTTTACAAAAGCACTATTGTACAGTGTTGCGAAACCTGGACTTTCGAGTCAAAGTAAATTAAGCTGGAATTCTAAGTTAACCACACACCAGATGCATCTTTGGGGGCAAATTTATAACTTTTAAATGTGTTTCTGTATCTTAAAGACAAACATGCTTATTTTTTAGACTTCAGGTTAACAACTCTTTTAAAAAGGCATCGGCTATTCAATGGCATCTTGTTTTCTAGTAAAACTGGAAGAAAATGTATCTTAAATGCACATTACAGCTGATTCACAAATGCTAATTTTATAAATGTTAATAAAGGAAGTAGGTAGCAAATTCAAAGTATAAAGTATCTATACATAGTTAACAAACATAATTCAATCTCAAGCACTTAACACAGGCCTAGGAAATTGAGAATGACCTCTCTTGATAATCTCACTGCATTTTCACACTGATATCTCCTAACTTTCTCCCTCTAATCCTGACTAAACTTAAATCCAAGAATGCTTCATCCTTCACTCCACAGGTCTCTTCATCACATAGCAGGCAAAGTGATATCCATATTTCTCTCATGTCAATATCAGAAAGAGACATCACACAAACATGCGCACGTGCATGCACACACACACACACACACACACATACACACACAATATCCACTACAAATACAGGTGAAAGAGTCCTCCCTCAACAAAATACTGGCAAACAAAATCAAACAACACATAAAAAAAGATTGATACCATGATCACATTGGATTTATGGAGGTATGCATAGTTGGTTCATTATATGAAACTCAATCAACATTATGTCATTTTAAAACAATGAAACAAAAAACACATCTGCACGCCAAAAAAGCTATTCCCTGAATCTAACACCTTTTCAAAATAGGGGTTAAAAACAAACAAACAAACAAACAAAACCACTTAATAACTACGAACAGAAGAGAACTTTCTCAATCAAAGGGTACCTGTAAAAGACCACAACTAACATTATACTTAATAATGAAAAAGTGAAAGCTTTCCCTCTAAGACTGGGAACAACACAAGGAAGTCTATTCCACACTTTGGCTCAACATTATACTGGCATTTCTATAACCAGAGCAATCAGGTAAGAAAAGGGAATTGCTGCCGTTTGAAAAACAAAACAAAACAACACACACAAAAAAACCAGCCTTCAGAATGCAAAGGAAAAAAATCAAAGTATATTGGAGATTACATACTTTTGTATACAGAAAATCTTGAAGAAACTACAAGTATTAGAATTAATATAAAGCTTGCAGAATACAAGATAAATATTTTAAAAATCAGCCACATTTCTATACAGTAGCAACTAATATTCTCAAAATGAAGTTAAGGAAATACTTGAATCTACACTAGCATTAAAAATAATACTTAGGAAGTCAGAAACAAAAAGATAAATAGTGTATGGTATCACTTACATGTGGACTCTAAAATATGACACAAATGAACTTATCTATGAAACAGAAACAGACTCACAGACATAGAGAGCAGACTAGGTGATTTCCAAGAGGGGAATTGTGGGGCAGGCACAGATTGGGAGCTGGTGACTAGCAGATTCAACCTATAACATACAGAATAGAGAAACAAGATCATACTGTATAGCACAAAGGACTATATTCATTATTTGTGTTAAACAATAATGAAAAAGGATAGGGAAAAAATTGTGTGGCATGTGTGTGTGTTTACATATGAAGAAGAAAAAAGGTAAAGGGAAGGAAAGGAAAGGACAACTGTTGGCAAGCACGTACAGAAACCGGGTCCTTGTGTGTTATGAATAGATCTTAAAAAGGTGCATCTGCTACAGAAAACAGTTTGAAGTCTCCTCGGAAAATTAAAAAATAGAACTAAGACATGATTCAGCAATTCCACTTCAGGATATAAATTCTTTAACATGGAGTCTTGAGATATTTGCACAACCATGCTTACAGCAGCACTAATCACAACAACTAAGAGGTGGAAGCATCTAAATGTCCATAAAATGTGATATATACATACAATGAAACACTATGTAGCCATATAAATGAAATCTGTCAAATGCTACAACATGCATGATCATTTAAAACATCAAGCCAAATAAGCCAGTCATAAAAAAAAGAAAAATACTGTAAGTTTCTACTTGTACAAAATATCGAATATAGTCAAGCAATATAGTCAAGGAAACAAAAAAGAACGATGGAGTCCATGGTCTAGGTAAACAGGGAAGAAAAGAGGAGTTATTGTATAACGGGACAGGTGATGGGTATAGAGTTTCAATTTTCCAAGATGAAAGGCTGTAGAGATCTGTTTCATAACAATATGATAAGGAATTCCCTGGTAGTTCAGAGGTTAGGACTCCGTGATTACCTATCAGGGGCCTGGGTAGATCCCAGGAACTGTCATTCAAACTGCACTCAGTTCAGTTCAGTTCAGTTCAGTCGTGCAGTTGTGTCGGACTCTGTGACTCCATGAATCGCAGCACGCCAGGACTCCCTGCCCATCACCATCTCCCGGAGTTCACTCAGGCTCACATTCATAGAGGTCAGTGATGCCATCCAGCCATCTCATCCTCTGTCGTTCCCTTCTCCTCCTGCCCCCAATCCTTCCCAGCATCAGAGTCTTTTCCAATGAGTCAACTGTTCGCATTAAGGTGGCCAAAGGACTCGAATTTCGGCTTCGGCATCATTCCTTCCAAAGAAATCCCAGTTCTAATCTCCTTTAGAATGGATTTGTTGGATCTCCTTGCAGCCCAAGTGATTCTCAAAAGATTCTTCAACAGCACAGTTCAAAAGCATCAATTCTTTGGCACTCAGCCTTCTTCAGAGTCCGACTCTAACATCCATACATGACCAATGGAAAAACCATAGCCTTGACTAGACGGACCTTAGTCGGCAAAGTAATGTCTTTGCTTTTGAATATACTATCTAAGTTGGTCATAACTTTTCTTCGAAGGATTAAACGTCCTTTAATTTCATGGCTGCAGTCACCACCTGCAGTGATTTTGGAGCCCAAAAAATAAAGTCTGACACTGTTTCCATTGTTTCTCCATCTATTTCTGATGAAGTGATGAGACCAGATGCCATGATCTTTGTTTTCTGAATGCTGAGCTTTAAACAAGTTTTTTTTTTTTTTGCTTTCCTCTTTCACTTTCATCAAGAGGATTTTTAGTTCTTCTTCACTTTCTGCCATAAGGGTGCTGTCATCTGCATATCTGAGTTATTGATATTTCTCCCAGCCGTCTTAATTACAGCTTGTGTTTCTTCCAGTGCAGCATTTCTCATGATGTACTCTGCATATAAATTAAATAAACAGGGTGACAGTATACAGCCTTAACATACTCCTTTTCCTATTTGCAACCAGTCTGTTGTTCCATGTCCAGTTCTAACTGTTGCTTCCTGACCTGTATACAGATTTCTAAAAAGGCAGGTTAGGTGGTCTGGTATTCCCATCTGTTTCAGACTTTTCCACAGTTTATTGTGATCCACACAGTCAAAGGCTTTGGCATAGTCAATAAAGCAGAAGTAGATGTTTTTCTCGAACTCTCTTGCTTTTTCCATTATCCAGCAGATGTTGGCAATTTGATCTCTGGTTCCTCTGCCTTTTCTAAAACCAGCTTGAACATCAAGGAGTTCACGGTTCATGTATTGCTGAAGCCTAGCTTGAAGAATTTTGAGCATTACTTTACTAGCATGTGAGATGAGTGCAATTGTGTGGCAGTTTGAGCAATTTTTGGCATTGCCTTTCTTTGGAATTTGAATGAAAACTGAACTTTTCCAGTGTTGTGGCCACTGCTGAGTTTTCCAAATTTGCTGGCATATTGAGTGCAGCACTTTCACAGCATCATCTTTCAGGATTTGAAACAGCTCCACTGGAATTCCATCACCTCCACTAGCTTTGTTCGTACTGATGCTTTCTAAGGCCCACTTGACTTCACATTCCAAGATATCTGGCTCTAGATGAGTGAACACATACTCGTGATTATCTGGGTCATGAAGATTTTTTTGTATAATTCTTCCATGTATACCTACCACCTCTTCTTAATATCTCCTGCTTCTGTTAGGTCCTGACCATTTCTGTCTTTTATTGAGCTCATCTCTGCATGAAATGTTTCCTTGGTATCTCGGATTTTCTTTAAGAGATCTCTAGTCTTTCCCATTCTGTTCTTTTCCTCTATTTCTTTGCATTGATTGCTGAAGAAGGCTTTCTTATCTCTTGTTGCTATTCTTTGGACCTCTGAATTCAGATGCTTACATCTTCCCTTTTTTCCTTTGCTTTTTAAAAGCCTCTCTTCTTTTCACAGCTATTTGTAAGGCCTCCCCAGAAAGCCATTTTGCTTTTTGTGCATTTCTTTTCAAGCTGCATAGCATAGCTAAAACAATGACAACAACAACAAAACAACACTCTATGTGTCTTTGCATGTGTTAGTCACTCAGTTGTGCCCAACTTTGTGTCCCCATGGACTATAGCTCACCAGGTTCCTTTGTCCATGGCATTCTCCAGGCAAGAATATTGCAGCAGGTTGTCATTTCTTTCTCCAGAAGGCTGATGAATGTGTGTGAAATACTTAGCATGCAAAAATGTTTAAAATGGTCAAAATTTAAGTTAGATGTTTACTATAACAATTAAAAAAAATTAACAACCAGGAAAATAATTTCAATAGACATTTCCAACTCTTTGCAATCCCACAAACTGTAGCCTATCAAGCTCCTCTGCCCATGGGATTTTCCAGGCAAGAGTGGACTGATATTTCCTCCTCAAGGGGATCTTCCCGACCCAGAAATTGTACCCTGGTCTCCCACATTGTAGGCAGACACTTTACCTTTTGAGCCACCAGGGAAGCCCCTAGCACAATGTAAATCAGTCTCTCTGAGATACTACTTCAAACCCATAAGGTTGACTATAATCAAAAAGAGAACTGTTAACAACTGCTGCAGAGGATGTGGAGAAAGGAATCTTCAGATATTGTTGATGTAACTGCTATAAAATGGTATAACCACTTTAGAAAAGTGGTTTGTCAGTACCTCAGAAATTAAGTATAGAGTAGCCATATGATCCAGCAATTTCACTCTTTTGTATATAACCATAAAAACTGAAAATGTTCAGTCCATGCAAAATTAGTGTTCACAGCAACACTACTCACAATAGCCACAAAGAGTACACCATCCAAGTATTATCCATTAACTGACAAATGGACAAACTGTGGCATATGCTCAAAATGGACTACATGGAAGCTATTTACCATATTCATATACCATATTCAGCAATAAAAATAAAACAAAAACATTCATTGCTATTCAGCCATGAAATGGATGCACCTTGAAAATACGCAAACTAGGGGACTTCCCTGGAGATTCAGTGTGTAAGACTCTCCACAGGTTCCATCCCTGGGCTTGGAACTAAGATACCACATGCCACATAGCTAAAGAGATAAATATTTAAAAACAAAATATGGCATCTGAATAAAGCCAGACACAAAGGTCACACATTGTACGTGGGGGAACTGTAGGTAGGAGAGAAGCAGGAAAGAGAAGCACTCTGTAATCCAAGTGAAACATTTGTTTCAGGGAGGAGGAAATGAACTACTCTGGTAAAGGCTGCCAAGGCTGCCAATAAACGAAATAAAATAACAACTAAAAATTGACCAATGAGTTAATCATTTGAAATTCACTGGTGGCCTTGACAAGAGTGGTTTTAAAGGAAAATGAGAGTACTTGAGATAACAAAGTCTAGGAACAATTCTGCAGAAGTCTATAATAAGCAAATATGAAATAAAAGCAGCAGAGCAGGATGTGTCACCAAAAGATGGATTTTTAACAAGAGATGACATTATAGTCATCTCTGTTTGCTGATGGGAACCATCCAGAGAAACTGAAAACTTAATCCAGGACAAAGAGGACACTTGCTAAAATATCACTGAATAAACAAGAATTGAGTAGACCAAGAATTGAGTAGATAAGCCAGAGAGCACACAAGATGGAGAAGGCAATGGAAACCCACACCAGTACTCTTGCCTGGAAAATCTCATGGACGGAGGAGCTTGGTAGGCTGCAGCCCATGGGGTTTAGAAGAGTCGGACATGACTGAGCAACTTCAATTTCACTTTTCACTCTCATGCCTCGGAGAAGGAAATGCAATCCACTCTAGTGTCCTTGCCTGGAGAATCCCAGGAATGAGGGAGCCTGGTGGGCTGCTGTCTATGGGACTGCACAGAGTCGGACACGACTGAAGTGACTTAGCAATCTATGGCAGGGTTTACCTCTGAGACTAAGCAAATTCAGAAGTGAAGATGTGTACCATCTGAAAAAAAGCCTCTGTACTTTATCCTGGGTGCACGTTCTTTCCTGAATCTCTCATTCTGGGAAAAGACAGCAGCCTCTACAAGAGCAGCCCCTTGGAGAGGCCAACAGCAGGAGGAACTGAGGCTTCATGAGTACACCCAAGTGAAAGAGCTTAGATTCAACAAGCCAAGTCTTCAGAGGTTGCCAAACCAGATAAAAGATTGACTACAACCTCAGGAGAGACCCTGAGGCTAAACTACCCAACTGTATTCTAGGCCCAAAGATAACAAGTGTAAATTCTTTCAAACTATTCAGTTTTGAGATAATATGTAAATCACACACATTTCAAGTTAGTATATCATTCACATCATACTTACACATAGAAGGGTTCTCCTATAAATATAGAAAAAGGTTAAAAAAAAGACACACACACACAAAACAAACCAAAGCACCCAAAAACAGGAGTTGCCTGGCAGTCCAGGGTTTGGTTAAGACTCCACCATCTTACTGCCAGGATCCTGTGTTCGATCCTTCATTGGGGAACTAATATTCTATGAAGCCACATGTTGTGACCAAAACAAAACATGCTGAGAAGTTCAAAGCTGTGCCAGAAATAGATAACTATGCAATACATCTGCAGGCACAAGTTGCTGGGCCTAGAGCTACCTATGATCTCGTTTCCTGGCATGAAATAAACTCGGATGGTCCCCCACCTCCATTCAGTGGAGTTTACTTACTTAATGAAATAAAGCTGTTAAGGGTACAGAGATGTGCAAGTAACCCCATGTAAACATGTTAAATCACAACACATTTTCTCTGAATGAACCACTTTATTCATTTATTCACTTGGCCATGCTGCTTGGCTTGTAGGGTCCCAGTTCCCTGACCAGAGATTGAATCCAGACCATTGTAGTGAAAGCCCAGAATATTGATCACCAGTCCACCACAGAACACCCACACCTGCATTACTTTGCTTTTGTAGCTAAAACCTTAGGATATGTGCACCACGCCTTTTTAGCCTCACCAAGTGGTAGGTGTCGGCTCTGCACAGCTTAAAATCCATGGTGCTCTTACTTTTTTTTTTTCTTTCAAGAAGGCAGGAGAAAGCAAGTCACCCTGTCTGTTTTTAAGGTTGCAACTCAGAAAGCTGCAAACCTGAAACCATGATTCCCTCGAAGTCACCAGGGTCAGCTAACACCCAATCAGGAAAATTCTCTCAACAGAAACCTGTCAGCCCACGAATGAAAGGACAAAAACGGAAGACAAGAAAGACACAGCTTTGTCCCTTATTGTAAAGATGTCTGTCACCTTACCTCAGGGGCACACTGAAAACCTGAGTGCTTCAGACCTCCCAGGCAGGAAAAGGTCACATCCTGGGGGCAAGCAGAGGGAAAGGTCAGGGTGAGTCACCTGTTCCAGGAGCATTCTATCCCCCCAGGCCCTACCTGGTCCTAGCCTACGCATGCTGACCAGGCGTCTCACACTCAACCAGACCAAGTGATTGAACTCCTCTTCCCTGAGCTTCTTCCCACCTCCCTTCTCTCAGTAACATACAAACAAAAACCTCATTTGCCAACTTCTAGAACCAAAGGCCTGAATCTCGGGGCCCCCAGGGACGGGGCAGCACTGGAATCCGAGGAGAGCAGAGGAAACAGGAAAACCACCAAAGCACCATGGCAGTGAAGAGGCCACTAGATCGATTTTTTTTTTTTTTTCCGGCCATGCCCACCTGACTGTGCCTTGGTTCAGAACCGAGTTGGGCCCAAGTTACAAACCAGCCTTGAAGATTGTGTGTGTGTGTGCGTGTGTGTGTGTGTGTGTGCGTGTGTGTGTGTGTGTGTGCGCATGTGTGTGTGTGTGTGTGTGTGTGTGTGTGTGTGTTTAAACATATTAGGTTCCACAGGAGAGCTGGGGAGGAGCCAGGGGCCAAGGGCCTAACAGGTCCTTTCTTGAGAGGGCTTGTCCCACCCCCCAGGCAGGAAAGCTGCTGGAGAGCAGAGCTCACCCAGACTAGAGAGTGAAAGGGACCTGGGGGCCTGTGGGCCCGGCCACAACCTCCCTCCTGAGGGCCTGCGGGCCCTCACAGGCCGCCTTGCCAAGCAAGGCCCCGTACTAGTGGGGACCCAAGAAACCCTCCCTTTGGCCCTCAGGCACCACTTTTGAGGCACCACGCTCTAGTCCTTACAGTTCCCGTTGGTAGCGGTGTCAGAAATGCTGGCCACTCAGCTGCCCTAGGCAGTTCCGGATTAAGCCTAAGGAGGTGAGCCTGACAGGCTGAGCCTAATGGGATGAGCTTGAGGAGACTACGCCTCCTCAGGCCTAGGGCGCTGCCTCCCCTCCCCCTACAGGCATGCGGGCTGCCACCGATGATTGGCTCCCAGGTGTCGGGGCCTGCAATCTGATTGGCTGCGAGGCCTAGTTGGCCTCATGAGCAGGTGATGGAAACCCTGGAAACACTCGCTGGGGGGTAGTCAGGCTGAATCTGAACCGCAAGCATCTTGGGTCAAAATTGCTCAGCTCACCCAATGGGAAAATAGGAAAAAAAAAAAAAAACCTGATTGCACAGTGGCCATGGCACAAGGCTGAGAATGGCCTCCGAGTCTACCAGGGGAGTCCAGTGATGGTGTCCAGCACTCACAGCCCTCAGGGGTGACCTCCTTTAAGCAAGTTCTTTGCTTTAGGAACTTGACCATACACATGGGTCTTGAAGCCCCTCCTCTTGAAATTACATTTCAATCAATGCAGGGCAGCCCACCCCTGTTTTTGCCCAGGCAATATCATTGGCAAAGACTCTGGTGTTGGGAGGGATTGGGGGCAGGAGGAGAGGGGACGACCACGGATGTGATGGCTGGATGGCATCATTAACTCGATGGGCATGATTCTGAATGAACTCCAAGAGATGGTAATGAACAGTGAGGCCTGACATGCTGCGATTCATTGGGTCACAGAGAGTCGACACCACTGAGTGACTGAACTGACTGACTGAACTGATAGTGAGCTGAGAATGAACTTTACTTTTTTCTTTTTCTTCTTCTTCTTTTTTTTTTTTTTTTAAATTTCAGGGTTTTGGACTTTTAATGGCTGAGGGAAACCGAAAATAATCTTATTTTCTGATGTGAAAATTGTGTGAAATTCAATTTTTGGAGTACTTAAAGTTGAAACAGGGACTTGCCAGTTACTTTGGTTATTTTCTATGGCTGAAAACTTGATTAATTGCCAATGATCATGTTTGCAAAGCCTAAAATATTTTTTTTTTTTCGGCCCTTTACAAAGTCTTTTTTAAATGCCTTATTCTGCTGAAAGTCTCCTAGTAGCCATATGGGATAGTAAAGTTTTGGTTTTGTTACAATAAATTCTTATATATTATATTCATTTTTCATTCTTACTAATTTCATTCCTTCTTATCATGATAAGTTTGTTCTGTTGCTCAGCTTTACAACTTTTTTGAGATAATTATTTGTAACTCTCATTTCTCTTATATCTAATGCTATAAATTTACATTAATTTGTTGTTGTTCAGTCTCTCAGTCTTGTTGGACTCTTTGCAACCCCGTGAACTGCATGCAGCACACCAGGCTTCCCTGTCCCTCACTGTCTCCTGGAGTGTGCTCAGACTCATGTCCATTGAGTTGGTGATACTAGCCAATCATCTCATCCTTTGCTGCCCACCTCTTCTCCTGCCCTCAGGCTTTCCCAGCATCAAGGTGTTTTCCAATGAGTTGGCTTTTCATATCAGGTGGCCAAACTATTGGATTACCAGATTTGGCATGAGTCCTCCCAGCGAATATTCAGGGTTGATTTCCCTTAGCATTGCCTGGTTGGATCTTGCTGTCCAAGGAACTCTCAAGAGTTTTCTCCAACATCACAGTTCTAAAGCATCAACTCCTCAGCACTCCACCTTCCTTATGGTTCAGCTGTCACATGACTGCTGGATAAACCATAGCTGTGATTAGTTGGACTTTTTCAACAAAGAAATGTCTCTGCTTTGTAATATGCTATCTAGGTTTGTCATAGCTTTTCTTCCAAGGGGCACATATCTTTAAGCTCATGGCTGCATTCACTATCCACAATCATTTTGGACCCCAAGAAAATAAAATCTGTTACTGTTTCCATTGTTTCTCTGTACAAATGTATCTGCGTCCCACAGTTTTGCTGAAAAGAATGTTCATTATAGTTCACTTCCAAATATATTCTAATATTCTATTCTAAAGATAAGATTATATATTGTATGGGCTTCCTTGGTCACTCAACTGATAAATCATTTTCCAGCCAAAGCAGGAGACACAAGAGACCTGGGTTCGATCCTGGGTCAGGAAGATCTCCTAGAGAAAATAAGGGCAATCTGCTCCAGTAGTCTTGCATGAAAATTCCATGGAGATATATATTATGTATTAATATAGTTATTTATATTTTCCAAGAGAGTGGCATTTTGAAAGGTATGTCTTTGTTAATTTCTCATTATTGCATTGTAGTCATATCACACAGTCTAAATATTATTGAGCTGTTGTATTTGAAGTTTTCCATTCAGATAAGTATAGCATACTGTAGATTTCCATCTCAGTGACGTCAAAATGAAGTGGGTGTTATATAGAGAAAATACTTGCAATGTCTAAAATGTATATATATGAAATGACTTCCTTTATGCCTCACAATTATTCCAACATCTTTCAGTAGGGTAGCTTTAACTAAGTTCCAGGTTTTATTCAGATTTTACAGTTTTTCCGCAAATGTTCTTTCCCAGTTGCATATTCCCGTGTACGATACTGAACTGCATGAGGACATATAGCAAAAAGCTACAGATAACTCTTTTAGCTTACTCTGGTCTCTAGCATTTTCTTAAACTTTCCTTGTTTTTCATGACTTTTGACAACTTTCAGGAGTCCTTCAGGGACAGGTATTTTACAGAATGACTCTCTATATGGGTTTGATATGTTTCTCTTAATTGCCCTGAGGTTTATATAATTTTAGAACGATACTTTCAAGGCAAAATATCTTTCTTATCACTTCCCATCAAGAATTCATACTATCAGTATGACTTACCACTAGTTCCTCTGCTATAAAGTTGCCTCCTTCCTGCTGACATATTCTGTTCTTGGAAACAAGTCACTAAACCCAGGCTACATTTAGAGAGGGACATGGAATCTCATCTTGAGGAAGATATCAGAGATACAAAAATTACTGAGTATGCAAGTTAATTGAAACTCACTTATAAGGATGATCTGGTTCTTCTATCCATATCTTTTAATTTTAATTTAGTTAAAGATTTAATAGATTTCCCAGTTGGTACTAGTGGTAAAGAACCTGCCTGCCAATACAGGAGATATAAAAGACGTGGGTTCAACCCCTGGGTCAGGAAGATCCTTTGGAAAGGGAAATGGAAACCCACTTAAGTATTATTGCCTGGAAAATCCCATGGAAAGAGGAGCCAGGTGCGCTACACTGATGGAGTCACAAAGAGTTGGACAGACTGAAGCAGCTGAACACACACAAAGATTTAATACCTCAGTCACATTAGTTACATTTTAACATTTCCAAAGTGCCATATTAGACAAGGACATAGAAAACCTTTTCATTGAGAAATCCTTAGTGATCTGGTTGTTAGGGATTTGTGCTTAAAGTGCAGGGGGCAGAGAGTCAATCCCTGTTTGAAGATCTAAGAACCCTTAATCCTCAGAGCCAGCGCACACCCCCACCCCCGCAAAAAAAAAAAAAAAAAAAAAAAAACGTCCTAACATATGAACACTCCATCTGAAAATTCAGGTAAAGGACATAAACAGGACACCTCACAGAAGAGAAACATAAGCATATTTATATATGTGAAAAGCTGATCGTCCTTATTAAGGAATGCATGTAACAATTATTTCAAAATTTTCTGTTGCTACAGAAATGTCTGTGAATAGCACTGACTTAGATGGCAGGTGGCTGCGGGCTGGTACACTGAGTGCAGCTGAGAGGAGATGCCCTGTGTCCAAGGTCAGGGGTGGTCGGGAAGACACACCCTGTGTCTGAGGTCAGGGGCAGCCAGGAGAAGACACCTCGCACACGAGGCCAGGGGCGGTGACCCTGAGGAGCCACCCCAAGCCCAAGGGCAGGGCCAGCAGCCAAGAGGAGCAACTCAAGGAGCAGTGGCTGCACAGGCGCAGGAGGGCCTAGAGGAGCAATCTCATATTGAAGGTCAGGAACAGTGGCAGTAAGGAGATACTCCATGTCCAAGGTAAGAGGCAGTGGCTGTGTTTTGCTGGAGCAGCTATGAAGAGATACCCCATGCCCAAGGTAAGAGGAACCCAAGTAAAATGGTAGGTATTCCAAGAGGGCATCAGAGGGCAGATGCACTGAAACCATACTCACAGAAAACTAGTCAATATAATCACACTAATACCAAAGCCTTGTCTAACTCAATGAAACCAAGCCATGCCTGTGGGGCACCCAAGATGAGCGGGTCATGGTGGAGAGGTCTTTAAGAATGTGGTCCACTGGAGAAGGAAATGGCAAGCCACGTCAGTATTCTTGCCTTGAAAACCCTATGAACAGTATGAAAAGGCAAATTGATAGGATATCAAAAGAAGAACTCCCCAGGTCATTAAGTGACCAATATGCTACCAGAGGTCAGTGGAGAAATAACTTCAGAAAGCATGAAGGGATGGAGCCAAAGCAAAAACCATACCCAGTTGTGCATGTGACTGGTGATAGAAGCAAGATCCAATGCTGTAAAGAACAATATTGCATAGGAACATGTAATGTCATGTCCATGAATCAAGGCATATTGGAAATGGTCAAACAAGAGATGGCAAGGGTGAACATCGACATTCTAGGAATCAGCAGACTAAAATGGACTGCAATGGGTGAATTTAACACAGATGACCATTATATCTACTACTGTGGGCAGGAATCCCTCAGAAGAAATGGAGTAGCCATGACGGTCAACGAAAGAGTCCAAAATGAAGCACTTGGATGCAATCTCAAAAACCATGTTCAATAATGATCTCAAGAGCTGTAACCAGATATAACAAAAATTACTGTTCTTATCAAATCAAAATGTGTTCACCTTGAATTTACAAAATGTATGTCCATTACATCTCAATGAAGCAAGGAGACCATTATAAAGAGCTCGTTTTATACTCTCTTAACAAGCTTGATGGTCAGTGCTGTGCCTAGTTGCTCAGCTGTGTCCCACTTTTTATGACCCCATGGACTGTAGCCAGCCAGAATCCTCTATCCATTGAATTCTCCAGGGAAAAATGCTGGTGTGGGTTGCCATGATTTCTCCGGTGTTGGTGAGTATCAGAACCCAAGGCTAGGGACTTTCCTGGTGATCCAGTGGTTGAGAATCTACCTTCCAATGCAGGAAATATGGGTTTAACACATGGTGGGTAAGATCCCACATGCCACAGGGCAGTAGAATGGATAAAGGATCCTGAATGCCACAGCTAAGACCCATAGCAGCCAAATAAGTGAATAAAACTACATATTTTTTAAAGCTCTATGCTCTTTACATTCTTCTGGATATATCTGAAAGCATGATATTAACAGTTTTATTTATTATATGGACACCATGAGACTTCCTGCAGGAACTTAGTTTCCTGACCAGGGACTGAACGTAGGTCCCAGGCTGAAAGCATTGAGCACTAACAACTGGCTTTCAAGGTAATTCCTAGTTTGATTTACTTAAAGTGCTTATGTTTACTGTATGCCAAAAGGTACATTCTTTGTGGTATTTATACTTACAATGAAAACATTTTGAGTATCAATTTTAAAATGTTTGCCAAACTTAGGAAAAAGGAACATTTGACTGCCTATTTATGTTTCTAAGCTTCCCTGATGGCTCAGCAAGTAAAAAATCTGCCTGCAGTTCAGGAGACCAGGGTTCAATCCCTGGGTCAGGAAG
>SJYC01007400.1:0-12420 GCA_006408675.1 Madoqua kirkii | reverse complement strand
ATCATATGGTTTTTATCTTTCAATTTGTTAATGTGTTGTATTACATTGACTGATTTGCAGATATTGAAGAATCCTTGCATCTCTTGGATAAAGCCAACTTTGTTATGATGTATGATCTTTTTAATATATTGTTAGATGCTGTTTGCTAGGATTTGGTTCAGGACTTTTGCATCTGTGTTCATCAGTGATAATGGCTTGTAGTTTTCTTTTTTGTGGCATCTTTGTCTGGTTTTGGTATTAGGGTGATGGTGGCCTCATAGAGTGAGCTTGGAACTTTACTTTCCTCTTCAATTTTCTGGAAGAGTTTGAGTAGTATAGGTGTTAGCTCTTCTCTAAAGTTTTGGTAGAATTCATCTGTGAAGCTTCTGGTCTTCAGCTTCTGTTTGCTAGAAAATTTCTGATTACAGTTTTGATTTCTGTGCTTACGATGGTTCTGTTAAGATTTTCTGTTTTTTTCCTGCTTCAGTTTTAGAAAGTTATACTTTTCTAAGAATTTGTTAATTTCTTCCAAGTTGTCCATTTTACTGGCATATAGTTGCTGATAGTAGTCTCTTATGATCCTTTGTATATCTGTGTTGTCTGTTGTGATTTCTCCATTTTCATTTCTAATTTTGCCATTGATTCTTCTCCTTTGGTTTCTTGATGAGTCTGGCTAACGGTTTGTCAATTTTATCTATCTTCTCCTTTGAGAAGATAAATAAGCTTTGCTGATCTTTGCTATGGTCTCCTTTGTTTCTTTTGCATTTATTTCTGCTCTAATTTTTGTGATTGCTTTACTTGTACTCACCCTGGGGTTCTTTATTTCTTCTTTTGCTACTCGCTTTATGCTGTTTATTTGACTTTTCTCTGGTTTCTTGAGGTAAGCTTGTATTGCTATAAACTTTCCCCTTTGCACCACTTTTACTGAGTTCCATTAATTTTAGCTTGTTTTGTTTTCACTTTTATTCATTTCTATGCATATTTTGATTCCATTTTTATTTCTTCTGTGATTTGTTGGTTATTCAGAATGGTGTTGTTTAGCCTCTCTATGTTTGTATTTTTAATAGCTTCCCCGCCCACCCCCGTAGTTGACATCTAATCTTACTGCATTGTTATCAGAAAAGATGCTTGAGGTGTTTTCAATTGTTTTGAATTTACCCAGACTAAATGTATGACCCAGGATGTGATCTATCCTGGAGAAGGTTCCATGTGCACTTGAGAAAAAGGTGAAATTCACTGTTTTGGGGTGAAATATCCTATAGATATCAATTAGGTCTAACTGGTCCATTGTATCATTTAAAGTTTGTGTTTCCTGGCTAATTTTCTGTTTAGCTGATCTATCCATAGGTGTGAGTGATATTATTAACATCTCCCATTATTACTGTGTTACTGTTAATCTCCTCTTTTATATTTATTAGCATTTGTGCTACATATTCCACTGCTCCTATGTTGGGTGCATCTATATTTATAATTGTTATATCTTCTTCTTGGAATGACCTTTTGATCATTATGCAGTGTCCTTTCATGGCCTTTATTTCAAAATCTATTTTATGTGATATGAGTATTGCTACTCTTGCTTTCTTTTCATCTCCGTTTGCATGAAATATCTTTTTCCAGCCCTCCACTTTCAATCTGTATGTGTCCCTAGGTTTGATATGTGTCTCTTGTGGACAGCAAATATAGGGGTCTTTGTTTTTATATCCATTCAGCCAGGCTTTGTCATTTAGGTGGGGCATTCAACCCATTTGCATTTAAGGTAATTATTGATAAGCATAATCCCATTGCCATTTACTTTGTTGTTTTGGGTTCGAGTTTATAAACCTTTTCTGTATTTTCTGTCTAGAAAAGATCCTTCAGCATTTGTTGAAGAGCTGGTTTGGTGGCGCTGAATTTTCTCAGCTTTTCCTTGTTTGTAAAGCTTTTTATATTTCCTTCATATCTGAATGAGATTATTGCTGGGTATAGTAATCTGGGTTGTAGGTTTTTCTTTTCCATCACTTTAAGTATGTCCTGCCATTTCCTTCTAGCTTGAAGAGTTTCTAGTGAAAGATCATTATGGAAATCCCCTTGTGTGGTGTTTGTTGTTCTTCCCTTGCTGCTTTTAATATTTATTCTTTGTGTTTTGTCTTAATTAATTTGATTAAAATATGTCTTGGGATGTATAGCCTTGGATATATCCTGTTTGGAACTCTCTGGGTTGCTTGGACTTGGGGGGCTATTTCCTTTCCCACTTTAGAGAAGTTTTCAACTATTATCTCAAGTATTTTCTCATGGTTTTTCTTTTGGTCTTTTTCTTTTAGGAGTACTATGATTCCAATATTGGGGCACTTGACATTGTCCCTGAGTCCCTGAGGTGGTCCTCATTTCTTTTAATTTTTTTTTTCTTTTTCTCCTCTCTGCTTCATTTATTTCTACCATTCTATCTTCCACCTCGCTTATCCTATTTTCTGCCTCAGTTACTCTATTGTTGGTCCCCTCCAGTGTTTTTTTTTTTTTTTAAATCTCAGTTACTGCATTATTCATTATTGACTTTTTAAAAATTTCTTCTACATCCTTGTTAAACATTTCTTTCATCTTCTGAATCCTTGTCTCCAGACTATTTATCTGCAACTCCATGTTGTTTTCAATTTTTTGGATCATTTTTACTATCATTATTCGGAATTCTTTTTCAGACTCCTTATCTCCTCTTTTGTTTGGTTTGCTGGGCATTTATTATGTTCCTTTACCTGCTGAATATTTCTCTGCCTTTTCATCTTGTTTAGATTGCTGTGTCTGAGGTGGCCTTTCTATATGGTGGAAGTTTGTGTTTCCTCTTTATTGTAGAGGTTCCTCCTTGTGGGTGGAGTTGGATGAGTGGTTTGTCAATGTTTCCTTGTTAGGGAAGCTTGTGTCAGTGTTCTGGTGAGTGGAGCTGGATCTCTTCTCTTTGGAGTGCAATGAAGTGTCCAGTAGTGAGTTTTGAGGTGTCTATGTGTTTGGTGTGACTTTAGGCAGCCTGTATATCAATGCTCTGGTCTATGTTCCTGCATTGTTGGAGAATTGGTGTGGTATTTGCTTTGAAACTTGTTGGCCCTTGGGTGGATATTGGTTTCAATGTAAGTATGAAGGCTTTTGTATGAGCTGTTGTTGATTAATGTTCCCTGGAGTCAGAAGTTTGCTAGTGTTCTCAACTTTTGAATTTAATCCTCCTGCCTCTGGTTTTCAGTCTTATTCTTACAGTCAAGACTTCTAGGTTAATGGAGAAAAGATTCTCCACAGTAAATAGCACTCACTGAGGTTCACAAAGTTACATGGAAAAGAGAAGAGAAATGAGGGAGATAGAGGTAACCAGGATGAGAAGAGGGGGAATCAAAAGGGGATTGAGTAATCTAGACAGAAATCAATTTGCTATGTGCTCTCCACATCCTGGAACACACAGAGAGGTTCGCAGAGTTACACAGAAAAGAAAAGAGGGAGGAAGGAGATAGAGGTGACCAGGAGAACAGGGGAAATCAAAAGGAGAGAGACAAACTTAGTCAGTAATCAGTTGTCTAAGTGTTCTCCACAGTCTGGAATAGCCAATGATATTCACAGTGTTGGGTAGAGAAAAGAAGGGGAGGGAGTAGATAGAGGTGACCTGACGGAGAAAAAGGAGAGCCAAAAGGGGAAGAGGGCAATCAAGCCAGTAATCACACTCCTAAGTAAAATGGGTACTGAAGATTGTATTCTAAAAAGTACAAAACTGGTAACAAATACCAAAGAGTAAAGATTAAAAATCTGGAGTAGAAGTTAGACTCTCAAAAATACAATATTAAAAAAAAAATCACAAAATTTATTTAAAAAAACTGTATATGAAATTTCCTTTAAAAATAGGGTCTTTTTTGCAAGGTAATAGTAGGTTATAAAAATGAAAATTAAAGAGGTAATAAAGGGCTTAAAATTTTTAAAAGGTTAAAAAATTAAAAAATGATAATAGCAAAATATATAAAGGAAATTCTCTGGAGCTGTTGCAGGCAGTGTGAGGTCAGTTCACTTACAGATAGTTCCTTGTTCCAGCTTATACTTTCTCAAGGTCTATAGGCCCCTTCCAATGTAGTTGATGCTAACTACAATGTTTTAATCTGTTGCACCTGTCACTTCCCAAGCAATTCCCTCTGTTTATTTTGGCTTCTTCTGTTTGCAAGTCTCTTCAGTGTCTAATTTCTGTCCTGACACAAAGGGGAGGAAGTGGTCACTTATGTAGTCTCACTTGTTCAGTTGTGTTGTGGGGAGGGAGGAATACTGTAAACAAATACCACTGGTGTGTGTGGGGAATTCTCACAAGGTCTAGGCCACACTGGGGTTGCCCCCACTCACGACGTGTGTGCCTTCCCAATCTACACTGTTCAAGCTCCGGGTTGCTCTCCAGAGGAACTATGTAAAGGAGGCCCTGAGTTGCATGCACTTCCCAGGTCTAAGCTGCTCAGGTTCAGATTCTCAGTTACTCCACAAAGGCACAAACTTGGTTGGGCCTTTGTTTGGTGCCCTTCCCATGTCCAAACAGCTCAGGTGAGCAGGTGCTTGGTGAGCACATTCTCCAAGCTGAGCGGTATGTCTTATCACCTCCCCAGTCCCACCACTCAGTTTTCGGGGTGTGCAGTGGGAGCACTGTCTCAGGTGTGCTGTGTGTCTCCTCTGGGGAGCTGACCTCTGACTGCAACCCTCCTGGCAGATATCAGCCGTGTAGGATCCCAGGAAGATTTGGTTAGCAACTGGGAGCCTGCTCACAGTTTGCTAGAGGATGCTATCTCTGGGGCTGAGATTGCCCCTCACTGGCTTTGGCTGTTGCCTGACTGACTCTCTGCCTCAGGGAGGGGATGGGCTGGTCCGCAGCTGGCTAGCTCTCCTCTGGTATTTTCTCAGTCATTTGTTTTGTGAGCAGGCCTGGCAGTGCCTTAGGTTAGGTCTTTTCATGGGAAAATTCTCTCTCGCCAGGCTTTCTTTGTTTCTTTTTGTTGGTTTGTTTTCTCCACAGTTTGGGTTGCTATCTCACGTTAGCTCCCTCAGATTGTCCTCAGGGCATTCAGGCCCAGTCCTTACCTTAAGGAACGCAGCCCACGCCTCCCTGTTTAGCCCTGCTTGCTGGTGGCAAACATGAGTTTCTGAGCTACTTCTCCTCTGGAAGTTGTGGTTAGGCACGTAATCTGTGGGTTTTGTTTACTTTTTCCTCCTGGTTATATTGCCTTCTGAGATTCAAAAACTCCTCACAGCCTCACTGGTGAGAGGGTTTCCTTGTGTTTGGAAACTTCTCCTTCACAACTCCCTCCTTTGGATGGGTCTCCATCCCTAACTTTTTGTCTCTCTTTTTATCTTGTATATTTTGTTCTATCTCCTTTCAAAGACAATGGGCTGCCTTCCTGGGTGCCTGGTGTCTTCTGCCAGTGTTCAGAAGTTGTTTTGTGGAATTTGCTCAGTGTTCAAACGACCTTCAATGAATTTGTGGGGGAGAAAGTAGTCTCCCTGTTCTACTCCTATGCTATCTTAGGACTGCCTCCCTGCTTCTGTCATT
The DNA here is from genome assembly GCA_006408675.1 of Madoqua kirkii. Taxonomy (NCBI): domain Eukaryota; kingdom Metazoa; phylum Chordata; class Mammalia; order Artiodactyla; family Bovidae; genus Madoqua; species Madoqua kirkii. Next base: position 6,914 of record SJYC01007400.1, on the reverse strand, counting down.
TTTAGAATTTGCAGTTTCTCACTCACTTTTATTCCTTGAAGAGTTTAGCTTATGGGTCATTAGTATTGTCTCTTACATTATTTTTACCAAAATATTTGATGAGTTTAGTATCAGTTCAGATGACCCATATAACCGCTGAGTCTCCTAGTTCACTTCCTTTTCACTTTTTTACTTATATACCATTTAAACTATCCATTTCCATGGTTATATGCAAGATCTAGTCAATGTGTCCTCTCCAAAATCAGTTTAATCATCCTTCCCTCCAACCACAGGCTTTAAAAAAAAAAAAAAACTTTTTGTATTGTGATGGGGTGTAGTTGATTAGAAAAACAATTTTGTGATGGTTTCAGTTGAACAATGAGGGGACTTAACCATACATATACGTGTATTCATTCTCCCCTTAACTCCCCTCCCAGAACAGTGAGTGAACATAACTTCTGACTTTCGTACTCACATCTTGGAGCCACCGTAATTTTCCCACCCTGTTATGACCATAAATTTCTTGATCCAATAAACTTTGCTGCTTAATATTACCACCCATCCTTACTTTATTATCCAACTTTGTATAATATTTGACTTCCCAGGTGGCTAAGTGGTAAAGAATTCACATGCAATGCAGGAGACCCAGGAGATGTAGATTTGTTCCCTGGATCAAGAAGATCCCCTAGAGGAAGGCATGGCAACCAAGTCCAGTATTCTTGCAAGGAGAATCCCATGAATACAGGAATCTGGTGGCTCCTGTGGCCCCTGTAGAGCCCGTGGCACACAGGGTCACAAAGAGACAGACACGACTGAAGCTACTTAGCACACATGCACATATAATATCTGGTAGTAATCATTCTCTTGAATATTTACTCACATATCTTTGTCTCTTCTCCTTGTCTTATTTAAAAATACCTCAACTATTTTAAAATTCAACTTTGTACTCATTCCACATCCACATCAAAGCTGGTTAGGGGAAAATATACAATCATGTTGATCATACTAACTGATTATAAAGTTATGGCTATCTTGCTAAATGGCCATCAACAATGCTTAGGCAATCTATTACATTTCTGTGCCTAAGTCACTCTGTAAATTCTTTAGTTAACTTATCAGTCACATATTTCAAACTTTGTCATTTCTTTCCAAATTCCAATCTTACTGTCACTCATTCATATATTCAGTAACCATGCTCATCAGCTCACTGAGAAACATAAGAAAAATCAGAGAAATTCTATATTGCACTATCATCATCTACCAGATGCTGGGAGCCAGCATGAGTAATCCCGCCTGTGGCAATGGTCATGAGGAAGGAAGCCAGACAAAACGCAAAGGCGTGATCCAGTTTCAGGGGATCCTCTTGGAATTTCCTGAGCATGTACCCCCAAAACCAGAGTCGGCCTGATTTTATCGTTCTGTGCTTTCCACTCTTCTGACACTCTCTGGAAAAAGTTAACTTAGGGCTTCAGTCTTCAGCATATGAAAGGAATGTTTCATATCCCTCTGACGGCTCTCTAACTTGCCTGGCAGGTTCCTCTGGACTTTTTATAGCTTGTGGTTGTTTACAGCCCCTCAACCAAGAGAGGCACACAGCTTAAAGCATCTTAAAGATACAGAGCCTTTTCTAAGAGTTAAAAATCATATTGGTGATGGTTTTTCACTGTTGACTCAATGACTGCTGCCAGGCCTCCATATTATTTAACTTTTAGGCACCTGAAGGATATTAATCAATGTAACTGGGATATAGAAATAGGAATTTAGTAGTTTTGATGTTAGCAACACTAGACTTTTGAGTTAATTACTTTTCTTTGTTATATATCACTGCACTTCTCTTGTGTCCTTGCTATGTAAGAATGTAACTTTATTTAGTGCTTTCTGAGAGTGCGAAGGAAGATCAACAGAAATAAGTCTTCTGGTTGACAAATCCTTATCAGAAAAAAGGCTGTAAAATGTTAATTTGCGCTCTGGCTAGAAGATGATGTACATCACCTAAGACTTGTGTATACAACTAGGTATGCAGAGAGAAAGTTTGGTTTTGGTAAGAGTCAGGGCTGTTGATGCTGCATAACTTTATATTACCCATTGATCTCTATGTACAATCAAAAAGGTATAAAAGGCCTTTCTAGCAATAGAGCCTGGGCCAGTCGCTGGACTGGTTTTCCCAGTGTCTTCTCTTTACTGTAATTTCTGGCTGAATTTCCATCTGGGACATGGAGGCTAGCCATGTCTACTTACTTGCCCCAGCTTTTAAGATCCATGCGAGGGGGAGCCCAAGATGGGGCACCCCCCAATATTCAAGAGGACGCTGGTGGCTCAATGTAGATGGTGCAAACTTCTTGTGTCAAAGTTTTATTGGGTTTACACGTAAACCAAGTTATTTAGCATCTTTTCTCCACTTAATTTTCCTACTGCACTATTTATTCTTAATCTAATCTTTTATTTCTAAATAAATAAATAAATGTTTTTCCTCACTTACGCCATTTATGCTTCAAATCACCCTGGATCCACCAGGGCTGGACCCTGGCAACTAAAGTCATGAAGTCTTATTTATCTTTCTGTTACAATGGATGAACTGTCTGTTTAGTCCAAATTAACCCTTTCTCACACACACTGGACTCCATCTTCAATCCAGTCTCAGTCTATTCAATGACTATTCTTTTGAAGCTATCTTCTCTCTCTTGCAACAACATGAGGTTTTTTTGTTTTGTTTTGGTTTGTTTTTCTCTTTCTCAATGTCTTCCTTGGCATACAGCCATCTATTTAAAATCTGTAATTATCTCTCCAGTCTCCTGAACCAGTGAATAAGTGAATTTGTTCAGTCATGTCTGACTCTTTGTGATCCCATGGATTATAGCTTACTAGCCTCCTCTATCCATGGAATTTTCCAGGCAAGAGTACTGGAGTGGATTGCCATTTCTTCCTCCAGGGTATCTTCCCAACCCAGGGATCAAACTCAGGTCTTCTGCATTGCAGGCAGACATTTACTGCTCAAATCTCTGTTCCCTTTTTATAATAATCCTTTTTAAAAGTAATATATCCTCACCTTGTGTAATTCTGGTCCTCCTACTCTCCCTTGAACACATTACAATTTGGCTTCACTTCACATCACTCCAGTGAAACAGAACTGTTGGTTTCAAGACTACTAATGGCCTTCACATTGCAAAATCCAATGATTCATCTTGGATGGATCTTGCATCTATATTGCACTATCTTTAGTTGTTAAATCATTAAAGAACTATTGCAGTATCTTAAAAATAAATAAGATTACATGAATTTGGTTGATGATCTGATAGTGTACTATAGAAGTCTCCATCTTTGATCTTCAAAGAACATTGGACACAGTTATCACCCCCTGCTGTAGACTACATCTTTGTGTCTCCCCAAAATTGATATATTGAAATCGAATGCCCAATATGATAGTATTGGGATGTGGGGATTTTGGGAGGTTCCTAGGTCCTGAGGGTGGAGATATCATGCATGACATTAGTGTCCTTATAAAAGAGACTCCGCAGAATGTCTAATCCCTTTCACTACCCAATATGGTTAGATCTTCCTGGTGGCTCAGACGGTAAACCATCTGCCTGCAGTGTGGGAGACTCAGGTTCTATTCCTGGGTCGGGAAGATACCCTAGAGAAGGAAATGGCAATCCACTCCAGCACTCTTGCCTGGAAAATACCATGGACGGAGAACCTGATAGGCTACAGTCCATGTGGTCGCAAAGAGTCGGACATGACTGAGCGACTTCACTTTCTTTCTTCTACCCATTATGGTAACAAGAGGTCTACAAGAATCTAAGTCATATATTACTTCTTGTTTTAGCTGTGAAATCATTAAAGAACTGAATAGACTGAAGAAAACATAATCTCTTCTCTGATAGAAACATAAATGGAAAGTCAAAATATGCAAATGTTGTTCTTGTATCTCAACTGTTGTTGTTAGGTTGCTCAGCCGTGTCCAACTCTTTGAAACTCAATGGAATGCAACACTTGAGCCTTCTCTATCCTTCACTATCTCCCAGTTTGCTCAAACTCATGTCTATTGAGTCGATGATGTCATCCAACCATCTTATCCTCTATTGCCCCCTTCTCTTTCTGACTTCAGTTTTTCCCAGCATCAGAGTCTTTTCCAATGAATTGATTCTTTGCATCAGAGCGCCAAAGTATTGTAACTTCAGCTTTAGTATCAGTCCTTCCAATGAATATTCAATGTTGATTTCCTTTAAAATTGACTGATTTGATCTCCTTGCTGTCCAAGAGATTTTCAAAAGTATTTTCTAGCATCAGAACAAAAGTGTCAATTTTTCAGTGCCCAGCCTTCTTTAGAGTCCAACTTTCACATCTATACATGACTACTGGAAAAATCATATGGTCTTTGACTATAAAGATCTTTGTTGGCAAAGTGATGTCTCTGTTTCTTAATATGCTATCTACTTTTGTCATGTCTTCAAAGAGCAAACGTCTTTTAATTCCTGGCTCCAGTCACCATCTGCAGTAATTTTGGAGCCCAATAAAATAAAGTTTGTCACCATTTCCATTATTTTCCAATCTGTTTGCCATGAAGTGATGGGACTGGATGCCATGACATTAGTTTTTTGAATACTGAGTTTCAATTCAGCTTTTTCACTCTCCTAGGGTTTCTAATGTGCTTCAGCTGGTAAAGAATCCACCTGCAATGCAGGAGACCTGGGTTCAGTCCCTGGATTGGGAAGGTACCCTGGAGAAGGGATAAGCTACCCACTCTAGTATTCTGGCTTGGAGAATTCCATGGACTACAGTCCATGGTGTCACAAAGAGTTGGACACAGCTGAGTGACTTTCACTTTCACTCTCTTCTTTCACCTTCATCAAGAGGATATTTAGCTTATCTTTGCTTTCTGCCATTAGGGTGGAGCCATCTGCATATCTGAGATTACCAATATTTCTCCCTGGAATTTCATTACAGCTTATGATTCATCTAGCCCAACATTCCACATCATGTATTCTGCATATAAGTTAAATAATCAGGGTGACAATATACAGCTTTGATGTCATCTTTTCCCAATTTTGAACCGGTATGTTTTTCCATGTTTGTCCTTTACTGTTGTTTCTTGACCTGCACTCAGTCTTCTCAGGAGGCAAATAAGATGGTCTGGAATTCCTATCTCTTTAAGAATTTTTCCACAGTTTCTTGTAATTAACAAAGTCGAACGATTTAGCATAATCAAAGAAGCAGAAATATATTTTTTTTCTGGAATTCCCTTGCATTTTCCTATGATCCAACAGATGTTGGCAATTTGATCTCTAGCTCCTCTGCCTTTTCTGAATCCAGCTTGTGCCTCTGGAAGTTCTGGGTTCACATATGGCTGAAGTCTTCCTTGAAGGATTTTGAACATTACCTTGCTAGCATGTGAAAATAGCAAAATGATATGGTAGTTTGAACACTCTTTGGCATTGCCCTTCTTTGGGATTGGAATTAAAACAGAAATTTTCCAGTCCTGTGGTCACTGATAGTTTTCCACATTTGCTAGCATACTGAGTGCAGCACTTTCACAGCATCATGTTTTAGGATTTGAAATAGCTATGTTGGATCCCATCACCTCCACTAGCTTTGTTTATAGTGATGCTTCCAAAGGCCCATTTGACTTCACAATCCAGAATGTCTGGCTTTTGGTGAGTGAACACACCATCATGGTTATCTGGGTCTTTATGACCTTTTTTTGTACAGTTCTTCTCTGTATTCTTGTCACCTATTCTTAATCTTCTGCTTTTGTTAGGTCTATGCCATTTCTGTCCTTTATTATGCCAATCTTTGCATAAAGTGTTCCCTTGGTATCCCATTGAAGAGCTATAAATCTATTAATAGCAAAAAATATTTGAAAAATATATCTTTGTTAGATTGGAGAGACCTAAAGTAGTGAAGCAGTGCTTGCTTGGTGGCTCAGTGGTTTAAAAAAAAAATCCATCTGCAATGCAATACGCACAGGAGACATGAGTTTGGTCCCTAAGTAAGGAAGATCCCCTGAAGGAAGTCATGGCAACCCACTCCAGTATTCTTCACTGGAGAATCTCATAGACAGAGGATTCTGGCATGCTATGGTTCATAGGGTCACAGAGTTGGGCACGACAAAAGCAACTGAGCACACACAAACACAAAGTAATAAAAAAACAAAGACAGCTCTTCATTTAAGCTGAGAATGACTCTGATGCAAGGCCAAAAATTAAGACTCAATATGTGCTGCCATTGTATCTAGGGTAAATCAAGAGGGCCTCAAGTGCCTAAACTACCAGTTCTCCTCCCCTCACTATCCTCCCACAGGTAAGATCCCTTAGTCAACACTCCTTATCAAAAGGACTAAGTACAGTTTCTGCTTATCCATGAGTGATGGGTTTCAGTCTCTTGCTAGCCCATGGAATTCAACAAGACTGTCTCACCTAAGGGTAAGCAGGGGGCACCTCATCACCTTGATACTTTAAAGCTTAACAGGGAAAATCCTGATGATTCACTCGGATCCTGAGTGCAAACACCATTTGGACTGTGAATATATGAAACTAATAAAGTACTCTTAGTACATTTTTCCAGCTTCTAGTGTCATGTATCTGGTCATCTCCAAAAATCTAGGGCAGAAATCCTTTCCTAAACAATGGATTAAATAGGAAGCAATCAAGACAATAACAGCACAAAAGTCTCATTCTATGATGAAGAAATAGAGATTTTAAATGATGTGAAATGTCAAATGAATATATTGATTTACTATGCATATATGTGTTTATTAAACATATTCATTGAGTAACTAGTATTTTTCTAGGCATTGTACTACTACTAAGAAGATAGTGAGGAAAAGAAAGCTACAGTCTTTGGTGCTTAGAGAGTTAATAAGTTGTCAATTCTATAAAATTTAGTAATTCTTTATTCTCTAATCAGGTCACATGATTTAGTTTTTGTATTCCAATTTG
>SJYC01007396.1:0-41271 GCA_006408675.1 Madoqua kirkii | reverse complement strand
TGCTTTCTTGTTTTCTTTACCAGTGTTTCTATGGACGTGTCAATTTTATAAATATTTTCAAGGAAATGAACATAGACTTAATTTTTTCTGTGATGGCCCATTTTCTAGTTCACTAATTTCCTCTCTTATTTATCGTACTATTTCTTTTTACTTTTACTATCTTCTTTTCCACATTTTTAAAATAGTTTTTTAAAGTAGAAGCTGAGATCATTAATTTTAAGCTATTTTAATTTTTTAAATATAAGTCAAAATTTTATAACTATGTCTGTGAACACTTAATGAACGCCTTTCACAGAACATCAGAAGAGTCTATGCAATTGAAAGTACCTGAAGCTAAAATTTCATTTGGTTAAAATAATCAACCTCTTCTACTATTGGATTTAAATTGCACATCCCCCACCCTCCAAATTTTAGCATCTCTGAAACTGGAATATATCTTATAAACTATGGGTGTGGCACCTCATAATTGTTGTTAGCCAGGCAGAAGTCATGGCATAGTCATCACTGTCTATGCAAGCATAGACTTGACAGTGATGTATTACCAGCCTTTCAGTGGAGCCATTTGCATGTTTGGTACCTATATTGATTTTCAGTGTTAAAATACTATAAAATGATTCCATTGTGATCAGTACTGAAACCAAAAAATAGTATATGTTCAGAAAAACAAGAAAAGAAGGGAAAATGTAACATCAATGAAGCAAACCTTATAGGAAGACTGCTTGTAATTTAATGTTTCAGTTCAGTTCAGTCACTCAGTCGTGCCCGACTCTTTGTGACCCCATGAATCGCAGCACGCCAGGCCTCCCTGTCCATCACCAACTTCTGGAGTTCACTCAAACTCATGTCCATTGAGTCGGTGATGCTATCCAGGCATCTCATCCTCGGTCGTCCCCTTTTCCTCCTGGCCTTAGTCCCTCCTAGCATCAGGGTCTTTTCCAATGAGTCAACTCTTCGAATGAGGTGGCTAAAGTATTGGAGTTTCAGCTTCAGCCTCAGTCCTTCCAATGAACACCCAGGACTGATGTCCTTTAGAATGGACTGGTTGGATCTCCTTGTAAAGAAAAACCAATTTATTTCATTGCAGTTTCCTTTTTACATGTGTATTATAATTATATTTTGTAATTACTACACATGTAATATTATATTTACATGTGTATTTACTCAAGTATTATAGTAATACTGAAAAAAAAAACAAACTTGTGTCTAAATCATGGCTAAAATAAAAAATTTAAGTGGTGAGAAAGCATTGAATCATACTGTGATTGTGAGAATTATTTTTCCTAATGTATATTCTTTTGACAATGTCTCTATTTAATGAAATATAGGTAACCTATTTAGTTCTCACATGCATGCCCTTGAAGTTCCTATTATTCATTTTCAGCAATGAGAAGACTGAGGCCCAGGAAATTAAATTCTCCAAGGTAACACAGCTGGTAGGTGGCAGATCTGGGATTAGAACATAGGCTTCTGAGGCTTGAGTCTCTGCTTTGGGCTTCACTGATGGCTCAGATGGTAAAGAATCTGCCTGCAATGTAGGAGACCTGGGTTTGATCCCTCGGTTGGGAAGATCCTCTGAAGGAGGAAATGGCAACTCACTCTAGTATTCTTGCCTGGAGAATTCAATGGACAGAGGAGTTTGGCAGTCTACAGTTCATAGGGTTGCAGAGAGTCCGACACGGCTAAGCTACTAACACACTATTGCTTTGGCAGCTCAGGAAGAGAGAAGTTTCTTGTTCAAGATCCTCATCAACTAAAAGTATTAGATTTTCCAGACAGCTCTTGGCCTTGTCTTTCTCCTACTTTACCACCACTATGGATAAAGCTTAAACTTATTAAACTTAAGAGTGGTTCCATGATCTAACCTCAGCCAGCTCTTGCCTAACTCCTGCTCTTCAGCACCATGGAATTAGTGTCCCTGTATTTGTCCATACCCAGGTCATTTCCTATCCTAATCTCTTATTTAATTCATCTTTCTTTCATATTTTTTTAAGATCTATTTTTTCTTTTGATGTGTACCATTTTTTTTAAAGTCTTTATTGAATTAGTTACAATATTGTCTCTGTATTATGGGTTCTTTTTTCTGGCTATACGGAGGCATGTGGAATTGTACCTCCTGACCACAGATCAAACCCTCACCCAAAGCTTTGGAAGGCAAAGTCCCAACTGCTGGATCACCAGAGAAGTCCCAATTGATCTTCCTTTCACTCCTAAAATTTTCTAGCTGTTTTTTCCTTGTCTGAAGTTATTCATGTTAATTCCTTGTATAAAAACTAGTTGACATAGTAGGCCTAATGGCTATCTTTTGAAAGGCCTGATTGCAAGGCTGTCCCTTGAGTGGTGTCTGGAAACTTGGATTTATGGAGGCATGTGGAATCTTACCTCCTGACCACAGATCAAACCCTCACCCAAAGCTTTGGGAGGCAAAGTCCCAACTGCTGGATCACCAGAGAAGTCCCAATTGATTTTCCTTTCACTCCTAAAAATTTCTAGCTGTTTTTTCCTTGTCTGAAGTTATTCACGTTAATTCCTTGTATAAAAACTAGTTGACATAGTAGGCCTAATGGCTGTCTTTTGAAAGGCCTGATTGCAAGGCTGTCCCTTGAGTGGTGTCTGGAAACTTGGATTTGGGGAGGGTTCCAGTCATTTCTAGAACTGATGAGTGTCTAACCTGTTTACTGAAATGATACAGTTTATGCTGAACACTTGTTTTCCCTTTGGGATTCTGGAATATTTGTGCATTCTAGGCAAAGGATGCCTAAATCAGTATCCCTCAGGAAAATTCATGGGCTCGAAGTCTCTAACAAGCTACCCTGATTGGCAATAATTGGTATGTGTAGCCACACTCATTGCTGGGAAAATTAAGTTTGTTAGGAGAGGACTCGTGGAAGTTCATTTGTGGTTTCCTCTGGATTTCTCAATATGCATGCCTTTTCTTTGCCAATTTCACTTCATATCATTTCACTTTAATAACTCGGAAGAACTGTACTAAAAAGATCTTCATGACCCAGATAACCATGATGATGTGATAACCAACCTAGAGCCAGATATCTTAGAATGTGAAGTCAAGTGGGCCTTAGAAAGCATCACTATGAACAAAGCTAGTGGAGGTGATGGAATTCCAGTTGAGCTATTTCAAATCCTGAAAGATGATGCTGTGAAAGTGCTGCACTCAATATGCCAGCAAATTTGGAAAACCCAGCAGTGGCCACAGGACTGGAAAAGGTCAGTTTTCATTCCAATTCCAAAGAAAGGCAACGCCAGAGAATGCTCAAACTACCACACAATTGCATTCATCTCACATGCTAGTGAAGTAATGCTCAAAATTCTCCAAGCCAGGCTTCGGCAATACGTGAACCGTGAACTCCCTGATTGATGTTCAATCTGGTTTTAGAAAAGGCAGAGGAACCAGAGATCAAATTGTCAACATCTGCTGGATCATGGAAAAAGCAAGAGAGTTCCAGAAAAACATCTACTTCTGCTTTATTGACTATGCCAAAGCCTTTGACTGTGTGGATCACAATAAACTGGAAAATTCTGAAAGAGATGAATACTAGACCACCTGACCTGCCTCTTGAGAAATCTGTATTCAGGTCAGGAAGCAATAGTTAGAACTGGACATGAAACAACAGACTGGTTCCAAGTAGGAAAAGGAGTACATCAAGGCTGTATATTGTCACCCTGCTTATTTAACTTATATGCAGAGTACATTATGAGAAATGCTGGACTAGAAGAAACACAAGCTGTAATCAAGATTGCCAGGAGAAATGTCAATAACCTCAGATATGCACATGACACCACTCTTACGGCAGAAAGTGAAGAGGAACTAAAAAGCCTCTTGATGAAAGTGACAGAGGAAAGCAAAAAAGCTGGCTTAAAGCTCAACATTCAGAAAACGAAAATCATGGCATCCAGTAAAAGCCTTTGACTGTGTGGATCACAATAAACTGGAAAATTCTGAAAGAGATGGGAATACCAGACCACCTAACCTGCCTGTTGAGAAACCTATATGCAGGGCAGGAAGCAACAGTTAGAACTGGACATGGAACAACAAACTGGTTCCAAATAGGAAAAGGAGTACGTCAAGGCTGTATACTGTCACCCTGCTTATTTAACTTCTATGCAGAGTACATCATGAGAAGTGCTGGACTGGAAGAAACACAAGCTGGAATCAAGATTGCTGGGAGAAATATCAATAACCTCAGATAATCAGATGATACCACCCTTATGGCGGAAAATGAAGAAGAACTAAAGAGCTTCTTGATGAAAGTGAAAGAGGAAAGCGAAAACATTGGTTTAAAGCTCGACATTCAGAAAACAAAGATCATGGCATCCGGTCCCATCACTTCATGGGAAATAGATGGAGAAACAGTGGAACAGTGTCAGACTTTATTTTGGGGGGCTCCAAAATCACTGCAGATGGTGACTGCAGCCATGAAATTCAAAGATGCTTAGTCCTTGGAAGAAAAGTTATGACCAACCTAGATAGTATATTCAAAAGCAGAGACATTACTTTGCCGACGAAGGTCCATCTAGTCAAGGCTATGGTTTTTCCTGTGGTCATGTATGGATGTGAGAGTTGGACTGTGAAGAAGGCTGAGTGCGGAAGAATTGATGCTTTTGAACTGTGGTGTTGGAGAAGACTCTTGAGAGTCCCTTGGACTTCAAGGAGATCCAACCAGTCCATTCTAAAGGAGATCAGACCTGGGATTTCTTTGGAAGGACTGATGCTAAAGCTGAAACTCCAGTACTTTGGCCACCTCATACGAAGAGTTGACTCACTGGAAAAGACTCTGATGCTGGCAGGGATTGGGGGCAGGAGGAGAAGGGGACGACTGAGGATGAGATGGCTGGATGGCATCATGGACTCGATGGACATGAGTCTTAGTGACTCCGGGAGATGATGATGGACAGGGAGGCCTGGCATGCTGCAGTTAATGGGGCTGCAAAGAGTCGGACACGACTTAGTGACTGAACTGAGCTGATATATAGATAGAGATATCAAGCTAAATAAGGCAGTGTTCCTCTTGGGAAACAAGAGTAGTGGGCATCCAGGAGTGTGAGCTTGTAATGGGGGAGAGAGAAGGATTTGGAAGGCGTAGAGAATCAGAACTGTGTATTTTAATAATAAAAATAGTACAAGACCCATAAATGTACCACACACTTGGGGAGACACCTCTTGTGTATAATTTCATTTAGCTTTCACAATAAAGGAGAGGTGTTATTATAGTAGGTGTTTATAGTCAGGGAAAGTAAGAGAGCTTATGCAGCTTGCCTGTGATCATACAGCTGATGAGAGTCAGGATCAGAATTTGAACTCAGGTCTTTGACTCTAAAACTTACTGCACTCTCACTCTACTGCCACGCTGTTCTCTTGACAAACTGTTCTCTGAAATGTCAGCCGAGGCTAAGGAAGTGGGAGCCTTCAACAGTTGCTCTTGTCCTCACAGAACAACCCTGCTTAGCAGCCTAGCAGCGTTGTAGTGTGTTAAAGGCGGGAGCCAGCTCCTTTTTGTGTCCCAGGGAAACTCCCCTTGTTTAATTGGGTTTTACTCATAATGGTTTCAATCAGTGCATTTTAACAGCTCTCAAAAACAGTCACATTGCGGTTCATATGACAGGGACAGAGGAATATGTGTAGTTCAAGGCTGAGGTACAGGAGCAGAGAGCTCCTGAATGGTTCCTGGAAGCAACCTCAGAGACTTGGGTTTTTGCACTAGGTTTGCATATGGAATCTACACCCTTCCCTCATGCCAACATTGCAGGCTTTCAGATTGATAGAGAAGATTATTCTGGGCCAGGCTCATTCCATAGGTGCAAGGTTAAGTGTGTGACCTTAGATGTATCAGCTCTGAGTTCCAGTCTTGGCCACTTACTGGGTGACCTTGAGCAGGTCACTTGATTGCCTGCGTTTCCTTATCAGTTAAACAGAGGTCGTATTAATATTAATAACCACTCATAGGTTGTTGTGAGGGTTAATGGAGCTAATACCTGTAAAGTATGAGATCAGTCCTTGGCAGGAAGTGCTCACCGTTAACATAACCACCTTCTAAGCCTTAGAATAATCATAGTTGCGATAGCACTGTACCCTGGGTCCACTGGTTGGGTTAAATAGAACTTGGTCCTCTGTTCTTGACTTTCCTGAAGGAGCAGTGTAGCTGCGTCGCAGGCTCCTCACTGCGTCGTCGATATTTGCTCCTCATTCTAGACTCTTCCCCGCTGGCTGCTCAGGCTGCTTAGTGCCCGATTCCCAGCCCCTGTCCACCTCCCCCGCCCGGGCAGCACCCGATGCTGGCACCAGCAGCCCCTGCACAGCTAACTGTCTTTGGTCCCTGTGACAGTGTCTCTCCCAAGTCTCTGCCCACCATTCTTGATTGTTTTCTTGTCCTGGCACCCTTTGCTGCCTACCCCTTAGTCTAATTCCACAGGAAGCCTTCTCTGATTAGTCTCTACTAGCTTGCTGGGCAAAGTCACTGCAGCACAGCCTGGCCATTTCAGAATCTATTTCTATCCCTCATCTCTAGGTCCTTATTCCAAATGACTTTTGCCTCTTGTCACTGTGGAGAGTGAGTTTTCCGCTGTTACCTGGGCTACTGCAGCACCATCCTAAGCAGTTTCCCTGTAGTAAGGGGATTGTCTTTCGCTCTTCTATCCATTCTTTACCCTCAAGCTACCACATCCAAACCTTGCCCCCCTCCCTTCCTGTCTCCAGATGCTTCTGTGGCTCCGAGATGAACCCCTTCACTAAGGCATGCAGAGCTCTTTGTGCGCTGAGTCTCAGCCTGCTCCTCTAGTTTCCTCTTCAGCTGGCCCAGTGTGCCTGGCCCTGCACACATCTCGAGACGGTGCTGTGCCGTTCCTGCTGCCCATAATCCCCAGGGGCCCCTTGTCCTGGCAAATGGCCTTCCCAGCAGGTGACTTTTAAGGCTGACTTCAGATCCGAGGTATCTGACGCCTTTCCTGTGTTCCTTTTCTCCCTTCTGACCAAAACACCCAGACACCCTGTGCTCTTATGGGTCAGAGCTCTGAGGGAGAGCGTGTGGGATTTTTTTGCCTCTCTGTGCACCGTGAGCTCCGAGAGCAGATTTTCTTTGTCTCCGGTGCCCAGCACCTTGCCTGGCCTCATTCACTATTTGATAACTAGGTGTTAAATGAAGGACTGATGAGAATGTCACTGTACCCTCACTGTGTGCTTGGTTGTCCCTCCCAGGTCTGGGCCCCGCCATCAGCACCTTAGCTTGGGGCACTGCCATCGTGGGTCATCCGGTCTAGGGTCCAGCCGTCTTGGACTCCTCCTCCTCCCCCATTCACTCAAGCCTGATGATTTTGCCTCAGTGATACCAGGCAGATCTCTGCTACCTTCTCTACATTCTGGCTTCAGTTCAGTTCAGTCACTCAGTCATGTCCGACTCTCTGTGACCCCATGAATCGCAGCACACCAGGCCTCCCTGTCCATCACCATCTCCTGGAGTTCACTCAGACTTATGTTCATCGAGTCTGTGATGCCATCCAGCCATCTCATCCTCTGTCATTGGCTTCAGCCTTTTCTCTTTCTCACTCAACCTCAAATGGTCTCCTGACCCTCATGTCATCCTCTTTCTCCCTTCAAGGTTTCTTTTACAACACAGCCACTTACAGAATTCTGCTCACATCTAACCTTATTATTCTCCTGCCCAGGTTCCTCAGGGCTTCCCTGGTACCTGCAGAGTATTGTCGGAGTCCTCAGCAGGTACCCCTCAGGGCTGCCCCAGTCAGCGCTCTCTAACCTTTCTCCTTGCTGCGCTCCAGCCTGGGCTCCTGATCCCGTCAGCTTGTGGGTAGTGCTGTGATGAATGAGACTCTCAACCACTTGACTTTAGGTAACGCTTCTGGCCAGATGTTTGGTGGAGATCACAGCAGTGCCTGCGCTGTGACGGTGACCCTAGTGTATTTCATCTGCCCCCACTCCCGGTCTCTCCTTTCCTGTCTAGGGGCCTTCAGACAGTTTCAGGTGACAGTTGCAGTTGGTGAGTGCTCCATGCCACGATGAGGTAAACAATTCTTTGTCCTAATCTCAGTTTTCCTCCTGGGTTTGTCAACCACTGGTCTTTCTGCTTGGCACCAGCCTTGTGAAGTGCTGTTTAAAATAGAACATTCTGTCAGTAAACCCTTTGTCAGGTTCTCTCTCTTAAAGATTCTTATGACACATCTGATAGAGTAGATAGTAACCAGAGAGCTATTGCAGAGTGCTGAAGGACTCTACTCCCAGAACACCATTATTCATAGAGTCTACATTTTAGACCACTGCTTTTGCTGAGCTACAGCTAGACAAATATAGAATTTATGCTGATATTTATAGGCCATACAAGGCCTGCCCACGGTGTACAACTAAGTACAGTTTTGGACTTTGGATAGAAATAGTATTGGGTTAGCCAAAAAGTTCATTTGGGTTTGACAAATGAACTTTTTGTCCAACCCAATATATTGTTAAGAACTTGCACTTTAGATTTTGAGTCTCACAGTTCTGAGTCGAGTTGTTGCCATTCTAGTTAATAATTGTGTAGTTACAGAAGAACCTTTCTCATTTGTATGAGAGTAAGAATATTCTCTACATTGTAAGTGCCTTATAAGGATTAAATGTGATGATATATAAACGGTGCTTAACAGCAGCAATTCACGTACCTAGAAAAGACTCAGTAAATATTAGCAGCTACTTTTATTATTGTTACTACTAATATTTACTCTTCACACAAGTTCCAGTTTTACAGGTCTTATTGCAGAGATATTAGGCAGGCTTACTTCACAGGGTGTGGATTAATTAATTGATGTTGGTAAAGCGTTTCATGAAACCTTTGTGTACAATAGATTAAGCATGAGTTAGGATTAAAGTTGGTCTAGTTTAAAAAGACTTCATATCATGTGCTGTGTACAGGGGAGTTTCATTTCTTTTCAGGGCAGGTGACAGGCCATTTTGTAACATATACTGTTTTTGTCTTTGATGGAGTCATGCTTGTAGAGCAGAATCTTGGCACTTGGAATCACACACATCTGAAATACACAGGATTTTCAGAAACTGTTTCTAGTGGAGACCTGGCAGAGGCCACTGTACACAGGAGTTTTGGAAGCAGTTGTATGTTGTTTGCTCTGCCCCTTCTCCCTGCGCCTCAGTGGAGTTGTGCACATAGCACATGAGCACCCCCTCCCCATGAACCCCACGCACCCCCCTCCGCTAAGGCCTGGGCACTGTCGGGTGCCAGCAGCTCCCTGGCAGGTATCTCTACTGCATGTGAGGGTGCTTGCCAGCACCCTCTAAAGTAGAGAAGGATTCAAGCAGCCTGTGGCCCTTGCTTGTTATGGAAGCAAGGAGTGTGGTTATCATGTTGATTGGTCTCTAAGGAGGCAGATGTGGGGCAGAAATACTTTAGACTTACCTGCAATAAAGAAAAGAACGGACTAGAAGTGCAGAATCTGTTCCTGACTCTGAAGAGTTGTAGCTTCATGGAGAGCCTCCTGAGGGAGGTGAAGCGGAGGACAATCTGTGAGACGTTTACTGGCTAAACAGGACCAGCACTTTATGGCCCTTGGACTGGGCTCTTATTTTGTAAATAAAGTTTTACTGGAACAAAGCCACACTCTTTTGCCCATGAATTATTTATGGCTGCTTTTGTGTCGTGACAGAGACCATCCGTCCAATGAATCAAAAATAAGTGCTATCTGGCCTTTTATAGGAAAAGTGTGTCATTTCTAGCCCAAAGTAGTGGTCTTCTCAGGTCTTTTCTCTTAGTAGGACTTAGGATCTTAAGAGCAGTTTTAGACTCAGACCAGACCTGGACTCATATCCCAGTCCTGCTGCTAACTAGCTGTGTAACCTTGGGCAGATGGCTAATGTCTCTGTGCCTCCATTTCTTCTGTAAAATCAAGTTAATAGTTAGAACCTGCCTTATAAGGTTGCCAGGATGAAATGACACAATGCCAAGAATGCACTTAGTGTGTGATATCTGGCTTGAATTAAGTGCTCTGTAAATGTTCACTGCTGTGGTTAGGATGATTCTGTGGCTCTGCAAATCATAGTCTCCATTGTGCTCTCTGGGGTGACTTGAACAGATCCATCTCAGACCCACTGCCATGAGCTCAAAGAAGGGGAGTAGGGGGTCTTCTGACACAGCAGAGCAGCAGCTCAGTGAATGGGCTGAGACCCTTGTTCCCCTGCACCCCGATCAGCAGAACTACACTGCTGAAGATGGTGCGCAGACTGTCTCCTGGCTGACTGCATCATCCCTGTCCACTCTGTATTGTATTCCCCCCTTGTGTGTGATGTTGCCTTATACGATTAGGAAGTATTTTTGTCTTTATGCTGTGATCCTGGGTATTATTTAAAAACTTGAAATTTAGATGAGTCTTCTAACTCTGTTTGTTCCTCCATTCATAAAGCACTTGTGGAGTGCTTCTCTGTGCTAAGAACAGTTGCACACTCCTGTCTAGATCCAGGACGCAGTGCTTTTGGAGTTGTTCCTTTGCCTCCCTCTTGGCTACATGACTGCCAGCTCTAGTTTGTTTTCAAAGTGGTGGTACCCCAGTATGATGCCAAAGCTAGGAATTTTCATTATGTTTGCCTGACTTTATCCTGGGGGAGAAGAGAACATACCACATTTCAGGGTCTACTGATGGCTGTTTCTTGGGACAGAAGAAAGAAACTGGGGAACAGGTTGACCAGTTATCTGCAAAGAAGGCCAAAAATGATAGGATTGGGCTCTGATGGATCTTGCAAAGGAGGCCCATGAAAAATAAAACAAGCCCTGGCAGAGCTCAGGCCTTCACCCCTAGGGCATGCAAACCCAGGAGAATTAGAACAGCAGTGGAGGTCAAGGCTGGCCAGTACCCTCCCCTCGTCTGGCACCGTTCCTCTCTTAGGAGTGTACCCCAAACCTAAAGAGAAGCCTTCACTGAGCTATAGAAATGTAAGACACGTTTTCTAGGCCAGATGTGTTGATGGTGGGAGGATAGTGGTAGACAGCTGTTGTGTAGCCAGAGATTAGAGAGAGAAATACAACAAAATACAACAAGATGAAAGTGGACCATGTCTGCCAGTGAAAAACAGTACAAAAGGGACCTTCCCAGACATTGTAGCTGTGCTTCTGAATTATTATCCATCGTTGGTAACACAGTGATAACACATGGATAACACTGACTTAGTGCTGTGTTTTTGGTAGAATCCAAGTATGTGTCGTGTCGTAATGCTGCTTAGCTGGGCCACAGAGTCCTGCATGCCCTCACTCTGCCTGCCTTGCCAGGCTTGTCTCACTTCCACACCCTGTACCCCAAGCTCCAGCTACACCCAGCTTTATAGCTTTTCAAACATGCTGGTGCTTTTCTACATGCCCATCCCTCCTGGAAAGCTCATCGCTGTGGCCAGTTCCTGGTCTTTCTCCAGGGGTCTGTCTGCTTGAAACATCTCTTCATTAGAGACCATCCAGCTCCTTCCGTCAGAGCCTCCTAATGCACCCAGTCTTTCCTCTGTGGGTCTCATCATGCTTGTAACTAGTTTTTAATGTCTGTTTCCCCAAAAACCCTGTGAGGGCAGGGACCAAACCTTGGTTGGATGTTTGGCACATTTTAGTGGTTTACTACATTTATTTACTGACTGAATGACCAGAAGGAGCACTGATTTATAAATGGTGGGTATGATGAGAAAAGCTTTTTTATTAAAAAAAATTTTTTTTGTTTTGGTTTTCTTTTTCAAATAATTTCTGAACAGAGTATTTTATTATTTTATAGATACATATTATGTTTAAGGGATTCTCTGACGTGGCATTATTTTCAGTGACTGTATGTGTGCTGGACAAATCTTACTTTTCTCTTTTCCCTACAGAATGAAATGTGCCTGGCTACTCAACAGCTTTCTAAGCAACTGCTGGCATATGAAAAACAGGTAACTTGATAAATATGTGGCATATGTCTTAAGAGAGTCCTAGGTGGAGTTCTTACAAAGGAATTTTCTAGGGGTATCCTTTAGAGACCTTCCTTCTTACCTTTGTTTTTTTCCACAGGCTAGTTCCATTTTTTCTTGTTCTTGCCTTTTCTTATCCACTGATAAATTCTAACTGATGATTATCCAAAAGTCTTTATTATATATTCTTATATATATATTCTTAAAATTAGCTTACAAAAGTGATCAACTGCCCTGAGGGTTTGTATTTTTTGAGGGACTACAAGTGCATCAACACTAAGAATTCCAGGCAATAAACTGAAAGATACCATTATATCTAGACAGAAGGGTGACGACCAACAACGGGATAGCCTGGGAAGGGCATTTGACAGCGTGGCTGGGGCAGAACAAGGGAGCGCTCTGGTTCTCTGCAGTCAGACACTCTGACATCGTGTGCTCTTGGGAGGGGAGGAAGTCGATGTGGAGGGCAGTGTCTTGTGGTATGACGCTATAGTGCTGAACCCCCTGGCATTTAGCTAACACCTGGCACTTTTTCCCTTTGGTCTTAGAATTTTGCTCTTGGCAAAGGGGATGAAGAGGTCATTTCTACGCTCCACTATTTTTCCAAAGTGGTGGATGAGGTAAGATGGCAATGTGGTAATTTTTTTTTTTTTGATTGAAGGATAAAGGTTTTACAGAATTGTGTTTGTTTCTGCCAAACATCAACATGAATCAGCCATAGGTATACATAGCAAATTTTTATTTGATTCTTTTTTCGAACTTTCTTTCCTCTTTATTTTGGCCTACTTTTTATTTTTAGGTATCTACTTAAATATCTAAGAAGGTATCTCAACTTTATCTTCCAAGGCTCCTTTCATAAATGAGATTTGTATGCAGTTATGTTTGATTTTGGCTTGAGGGGAGAGTCCTTGGTACACATAAGCAATAGACTGAAAGAAAGACTTCTAAGAATTCAGTTTCCTAAGGAGGAAGAATTAGTGTCTCGGGGCTGCTGTAATAAAGTTACACATAGGTGGCCTGAAACAATGGAAATGTATTCTCTCACAGTTCTGGAGGCCACAAGTATGAAATCAAGTTGTTGGCAGGGCCATGTTCCCTCGAGCATCCAGGGGGGAATCTGTCCTTGCTTCTCCCAACTCTGGTGACTCTGGGTGTTCTTGACTTGTGACAGCATCACCCCAGTCTCTACCCCCGAGTTCACATGGCCTTCTCTCCCCACCCTACCACCATCTGTTTTCTTCATGTCTGTGTCTTATTTTCTTATTAGAACACTTGTCAGTGGATTTAGGGCACACCTGGATAACTCAGAGTGATCTTATTCTGAGATCCTTTATTGTATCTGCAAAGATCCTTTTCCCTAAAACTCACGTGGTATAGACATAACTTTGCGGGAAGTGTGAGTCGACCCACTACAGAGAGATTCTGACAACTGTTCTTATGGCTCTGTTATATAATATATTTGGAATATTTGTGAAAAGCATGTGTTGATATAGGGAAAGTGTCTAAATCCTAATTGTAAAAAACTTAAGAGCTCAGGTGCTACAGGTGCTGGGCAGCACTCTCTGCCAAATTAGATGAGTGTAAATGACTTCATTTTTCAAGGCATTTGTAGCGCTTACAATAGAACATCTTCAGAGAATAAGCAAACAAGACAGCGTACAGGTGCCATTGCACTGCGCCACTGTTGATACGAAGGTGATGCTGTCTTCAGTTTAAAAAACAAGAAACTAACGTTCACATAAATTTGTGCCAGTTATCTGTTCATTTAGTTCACCAAGTAGATATTCATTCAACAAATACTGACCACCTGCTATTTAGCAGATGCAGTTCCAGGCCTTAGGGATGTGGATACAAACTGTCCAGTTGGTAGTGAGCTTTGTCCTCTGTTCCACTGCTGGGACTCTTTGTATAATAATATGGATGCATGTCTAGTCCAGAAGAGGAGGAAGACGAATGGAAAATGGAATTAGAGAAGAGCAACAAGTAATTTTGTTGAAGGTGAGAAGAATTTTCCTTAGTTAACAGTAAACAAATAACCCAGGGGGAGAAGCAGTAGTCTGCACTCACTGAAGTCATGTTTTCTTGACCAAAAGAGAGTTGCTAAAGAAATGTGGTTATTTGTCAAAACCCTAAATTAGGGTTTCTACTTTAAGATCTTTTCTCATACCTATATTTTCCTGGGCAGGAATGACCATTCTTTTTTTTCTTTTAATGAATTGATTTTTATTGAAACACAGTTGATTTTTCAGTGTTAGTTGCTGGTATACAGCAAAGTGATTCAGATATATATTTTTTCTTTCATATTCCTTTCCATTATAGTTTCTTATACAATATTGAATATAGTAGGACCTTGTTGTTTATCTTATATGTAGTAGTTTATATCTGCTAATCTCAAACTCCTAACTTATTCTTCCACACCTTTTCCTCTTTGGTAACTTTAAGTTTGCTTTCTGTGTCTGTGAGTCTGTTTCTGTTTTTTAAATAAGCACATTTGTATCATATTTTAAATTCCATGTATAAGTGATACCACATGATTTCCATAGTAGCTGCACTAGTTTACATTCCCACCAACAGTATGGGAGCCTTCTCTTTTCTCCACGCCCTCTCCAACATTTCCTATACCTCATTATAGTTTTCATTTCCATCTCTCTAACAGTTAGAGATGTTGAGCATCTTTTCATGAACTTATTGGCCAGTGATGATTCTTTCAGTGGGGAATGATTATTCCAAAAGGATGGAAGCTTGGAAGTGTGATTTTTATAGGCAGTATCATAGCCTTCAGGAAACTTAGCACTGTGACTTTTCACACAAGCCTCTTGATGTCAAGACTTAAGCCAGTGAAAGCAGTTAACTCAGGTGGGAAGTAGAGAGTAACTTTTGAGGTAGTTTTCTCTACCTGGGTCTATATCAGATTGACAGTTTTTCAAAAGAAGTAATTTGACTCAGAAATTGAAAAATCCAACTAAAAGTAGAGATTTGTGTCACTTATATTTAATAGGATGAGTTGGATTCAGATCTTTGATGTTATAGGCATATATAGATTTTTATCCTTGATGATTTCACCAAAAGCAAGGTTTTTAGATTATTTATTTTTAGTGCATCTGAGACGGGAAATTTTTGACATTATTGATTCCATTTTCCAGTGTGTGTCAGGCGCTCTGCTCTGAGTGTTACTTATTCACTTATTGTTTTATCCTCAAAAGAGTCATGCAAGGAACATGCTGTGATGCCCGTTTTCTGTGTGATGATACTGAACTGCCAGGAGAAGGTCTGTGCTGTTTGCACACTTCTCAGCAGAGGTGGTGTGTTTAGAAGTGATTATTCCTTACCTCCCAAGGCCCCAAAGGAAAGAGTTGGTGACACAGATCCCTTGATCCTTAAGAAGAAATTAGGAAGAAAATGAGTAATTCGGAAATTTGCCATTCCTGAGGTATATAACCTTTGGAAAGAAAACCATTTAACCTCTCTGTGTTTGGTTTTTTTCATTTGTAAATGACAGAAGCAGGATAGTCCACTTAACCAAGCTGTTGTAAAGATTAAATTAAATAATTAGAGCATTTGATGCAGAGCCAGTTCATTGAATTCATCTAATTAATTGTTAGTTTTAAAAAAAGGTACATTTCTTATCACAGTTATTCAGGAAAAGTAGTTAACACGTTCTACCCTAATGCGTTTTTTGGCATGGCTGTCTTCATGTGTTCCCCCACAGGGAGAAAAAAGGAACAACTGCCATCCTTTGGCTTGATTGAAAGATAAGGGGAACATTGGCTGGCCAGCTGCTCCCTTGCCTGACAGATGGTTGACCTTAGGCCAGTTTTTAATCTTGTCAGAGCAGCCTCTGAAAGCACCACCCTGAAAGCCCAGATCTGTTGGGAGATCTGTGTGCAAAATGGGGATGCAGGTGTGTCTTTGATCGCTGCTGAAAGAAACTTCACCTAACATTTACCCCAAAAAACAATCATTGGGTGATTTCTTCTTATACACCCAACAGGAATCCCAGAGCATCCTCATAGTATCTGGAAGTTGGGGCCTTCCACAGTATTCATTACCAACTACCACACGTTAAATGTTTTGGCCACTTTGTGAGCATGAAAGACAAACTGTATCCCAGTGTTTTGAGAAGAGCATGAATTTTAGATCTCAGTAGCCTGGTTCCAAATAGGAATAGGAGTACATCAAGGCTGTATATTGTCACCCTGCTTATTTAACTTCTATGCAGAGTACATTATGAGAAATGCTGGACTGGAAGAAACACAAGCTGAAATCAAGATTTCCAGGAGAAATATCAATAACCTCAGATATGCAGATGACACCACTCTTATGGCAGAAAGTGAAGAGGAGCTAAAAAGCCTCTTGATGAAAGTGAAAGGGGAGAGTGAAAAAGTTGGCTTAAAGCTCAACATTCAGAAAATGAAGATCATGGCATCCAGTCCCATCACTTCATAGGAAATAGATGGGGAAACAGTGGAAACGGTGTCGGATGTTATTTTTTGGGGCTCCAAAATCACTGCAGATGGTGACTGCAGCCGTGAAATTGAAAGACACTTACTCCTTGGAAGAAAAGTTATGACCAACCTAGACAGCATATTGAAAAGCAGAGACATTACTTTGCCAACAAAGGTCTGTCTAGTCAAGGCTATGGTTTTTCCTGTGGTCATGTATGGATGTGAGAGTTGGACTGTGAAGAAAGTTGAGCGCTGAAGAATTGATGCTTTTGAACTGTGGTGTTGGAGAAGACTCTTGATAGTCCCTTAGACTGCAAGGAAATCCAACCAGTCCATCCTAAAGGAGATCAGTCTTGGGTGTTCTTTGGAAGGAATGATGCTAAAGCTGAAACTCCAGTACTTTGGCCACCTCATGTGAAGAGTTAACTCACTGGAAAAGACTCTGGTGCTGGGAGGGATTGGGAGCAGGAGGAGAATGGGACGACAGAAGATGAAATGGCTGGATGGCATCACCAACTCGATGGACATGAGTTTGAGTGAACTCCGGGAGTTGGTGATGGACAGGGAGGCCTGGCGCGCTGCAATTCATGGCATCACAAAGAGTCGGACATGACTGAGCAACTGAACTGAACCGAACTGAGCCAGGGATTAACATCCTATCTGTTCCACTGATTTACTCTCTAGATTTAGATATTTATTTGCCCACTTATAAAACTGAGGATAATAAATAATACCCATCTGAAGAGTAGATGGGAACTAAGTGATATAAAAGCACAGAAAGCGGGCACACAGAGTGGTGCATGAGGTGCTCCAGAGTGTTCATGCTGGTGCTGATGATTTTTATTTCTCCTAGACCTTTTATAAAGACAGGATTTAGTAAGGCCTTGAGATGAAAGAGAGGAAAGAAAAGAATCAAGGGCTGTTAAAATTATCTGGTGAGGAGGAGCATATCTGAATATAGCCTTCTTGCTCCTGGAAAGGTCTGCAATCTGGCTGGGCTGTCTCCGCAGGGAGGTTTCTCTCTCCATAGCATTTCCCAGGTCCCTAGTCCCTACACTTGCAGAGTAGGTAGGTTCCCAGCAGGCCAGTCTTTAAGGTATGACCTCAGCCCCGTCTGAAAGAACACGCTCACACAGAGGCCTGGCTAAGTGCTAACCTTACTGCCCACACATCAGAGCTTTTTCCTTCTGTAGGCACATGTGGCTCACATCAACAGCACAGAGCCAGAATTTGCACAGTAAACAAACAATAACCATGGGCTCAGAAATTCCTTTAGCAAACTTAAATAGTGCATTGGTCAGTTAGAACCTTGCCTTTCATTTTTAATACCTCTTTGCCTATGTCATTTACTGCTTTATGAAGGGTAATTTATTTGCTAAGAAGTCTAACTGAGCTCTTTAATCACATGGAAGTGTTCAGTGTGATCGCTCGGTGAAATAAGACAATGTCAGAAATAGTAGGTATTATTTTCTTCAATAGATTTCTCTTTCTTTCAGCTTAATGTTCTCCATACAGAACTGGCTAAACAGTTGGCAGACACAATGGTTCTACCAATTATACAGTTTCGAGAAAAGGATCTTACAGGTAAAGTATCTGAGTTCAATCTCTTATACTTTCAGAATATTCATTCTTCTTGGCTCACCTAAAGGAAGTCAAAGGCTAATAAGAAAACAGAGTTGGAAACAATTGTAATGTGACAAGGGCAGGTTGATAGGGCTGTACAGGGAACAGAAACAGCACACAGAAAGGCGTTATTACCCTTTTAGGGTAGGGTGCCAAGGAAGGCTTCCTAGAGAAGATGATCTCTCAGCTGGGTTTTGATAAATAAATGTTTACCAAGTAGACAGAGATAACAAGGCTCATATTACAGGTTGTTGTTGATCAGTTGCTAAGTCATATCCAGTGTTTGTGACCCCGTGGACTGCAGCAAGCCAGGCTTCCATGTCTTTCATATCTCCCAGAGTTTGCCCAAACTCATGTTGGGGGCATTTGTAAAGATGTGCTGTTCTTGTGGAGCCATGAATACTTTGGAATGTAAGTGGGAAGCTTCAGGAAGAAAGGCCAAAGTGGGGACCACACGGTATCCGTGCTCGATTCTGGGATATAGCTGTGAACAGCAACAGTGGAGCTCGCATTTAGTGGGAGAGAGTACCTGTGACTAGTTCAGAGAGCCTAGTTGCTCTTTTGGGTTAATTTTGGTTCTTCAACTAAAATAAAACTTTAGAATAATTTTATATCATTTGAAGTGAAGGTAGTGAAAAAATAAATATAATCTTGAAAAAACTTAGTTAATATTACTTTTTGGAATGTGTGTTTTCTAGTCCTTTTGTCTATTTTTATTTCATTGAAAATATTCATTGCTCAGAGAGTAAAGAATTGTATTTTCTGCAACATCGATATAAAAAATTGCAGAACAGAAAGTCAGAACCTGAGTACTGAAAGATCTGTTGTTCAGGATAGTATTTCCTTTTTAAAAATATAGGACCTTAAGGTTTTTTTTTTTTAGGCACAAAAGATGCCATTCATGGAAGGCCAATTCTTAAACATGAAGCTTTCTTCCCCCTCACTTTGAGATCCCCTGTGATCATATCACCCTAAACTCCACCCAAGTAGAGTAGCACTTGGCAGCAATAACGCTTGATAAATAAAAAATAATACATGTCAGCTTGTATGAAAAGAAATCACAATTGAGCAGAGTCTTTTATGTTTTTTAGTGTTGCTCATCTATCAGTTCAGTTCAGTCCCTCAGTCGTGTCTGACTCTTTGCAACCCCATGAATCACAGCACGCCAGGCCTCCCTGTCCATCACCAACTCCCAGAGTTCACTCAGACTCATGCCCATCTTGTCAGTGATGCCATCCAGCCATCTCATCCTCTGTCGTCCCCTTCTCCTGCCCTCAATCCCTCCCAGCATCAGAGTCCTTTCCAGTGAGTCAACTGTTCCCATGAGGTGGCCAAAGTACTGGAGTTTCAGCTGTAGCATCAGTCCTTCCAAAGAAATCCCAGGGCTGATCTCCTTTAGAATGGACTGGTTGGATCTCCTTGCAGTCCAGGGGACTCTCAAGAGTCTTCTCCAACACCACAGTTCAAAAGCATCAATTCTTCCGCACTCAGCCTTCTTTACAGTCCAACTCTCACATCCATACATGACTACTGGAAAAACTATAGCCTTGACTAGACGGACCTTAGTCAGCAAAGTGATGGCTCTGCTTTTGAATATGCTATCTAGGTTGCTCATAACTTTTCTTCCAAGGAGTAAGCGTCTTTTAATTTCATGGCTGCAGTCACCATCTGCAGTGATTTTGGAGCCCCCCAAAATAAAGTCTGACACTGTTTCCACTGTTTCCCCATCTATTTCCCATGAAATGATGGGACTGGATGCCATGCTCATCTATAATCGCATGTAAATCCCAGACCTAAATACAGTCCTGTCCTGTGCTGTTTTTCCAGTGGTAACTGAAAACTTCATTGAGTGCATTTTAAAAAAAGATTTTCTCTAAATGAAAATATTAGAAACGTGTAGGGGTGTCATTTAAAAAACAAACTCTTAAATCTCTCGGAAATAGAAGAATCCCCCCTGACGACTTGTATGGTCAGACTGATGTTTCTCGGGTTTGTTGGTGGGAACCTCAGCTTGAGATGCCCTGCAGCCTTGAAGACATGGCCCTTGTTAGTCCAGAGGGCTCAACTTGTGGAGTAGTAATATTTACCAGGATGATAATTTTTTTTTAAGAGAATAAAAATATCCACTAATAGTGAAAAGAGGAGTCTCTTAGTATTCATGAGAAAAGTTGTTATCCTTTTCTGATGACACCAAGACAGAGATTTGAAGGGTTTGCCTTGGGTCATACCGATTCTTTAGTGACCCCATGGACTGTAGCCCACCAGGCTCCTCTCTCCATGGGATTTCCCAGGCAAGAATACTGGAGTGGGTTGCCATTTCCTCCTCCAGGGGATCTTCCCAACCAAGGGATTGAACCTGGGTCTCCTGCATTAGCAGGGGGGTTCCTTACCACTGAACTATCTGGGAAGCCTGCTTACCCACCAGTATAAGTACATAATCTGAATGAAGATAATACAAGAGTTTTTAAGCAAGTGATTTAAAATTGATAAGGAAAAAACTCTAAAACTGCTCCAACGGGAAGTAAAAGATGAGAAAGAAAGAAAAAGAATAGAAAGGCAGAAAGTAGCCCCCATATTAGAAAGAATAACAAAAATGTGAAGAGAAATTTATAAGCTGCAAGCAGTTTTGAGACAAAAAACAACATAGAAAATGTGAAAATGCTTTTCTCTGTTGATAAAGTAAAAATAGGTTATTTTAGAATTGTAGAAAGTGTCGCTTCCTTTTAAATATCTCCATGCTTTTAAGTTTTTAACCTTGCATGGTCATTGTCTCTAACACTGACTTTGTTTTTTTGGTCTTAGACTTTGTTAAGCTGTCTTTATACATGATGTGTGTGGCACCTACATGGGGTAATATTTATTGGTGTTGACTTGTTGCAAGTACAGTATACTAGATCACTTCAGAAGGTTTTCATTAAAGCAAGCATCCCCAGTCACCAGGACCTGGGAGTACTGGTGAAGACCTTCCCCTTCCATGTACATATCTTTATTTTCCTGGGAAAGCACAGAGCTCTGGGTTGGCATACTTTCTTTTTCTTTAAGATGTTTATTTTCTCTTATTCAGAAGTAAGCACTTTAAAGGATCTTTTTGGACTCGCCAGCAGCGGTAAGCATCTTCTCTGGTCTTGGTATGAGGGTTTAGTTTGTCTGTGGGTAGAGATGCTGAATGAATGTTCTCGCCTTTCAACCCATCTGGGTGCTAAAATGTCTGTTTATTTTTAGAGCATGACCTTTCAATGGCAAAATATAGTAGGCTTCCTAAAAAAAAGGAGAATGAAAAGGTAAGAAAACCTACCTTCCATGTTATTTTTCACTTCATTTATTTAAGCTCCTTTTATGTTTTCCTGTTAAGAATTTGTGGCATTGAGGGTGCCTGAGAATATTTTTTTTCCTACACATGGATTTTTAAAAATATTTATTCCAAATCTCTTAAGTAGACTTCTGCTTCCCTGTTCTAGCCTTTCAAACTGGTTTAGTAAATAAACATGAATTTGGAACCATTGTAAAATGATAATCATGTAATAATGTTAACTTAAGCTTGATACCTCATATGATTATCTGACTCAAATATACTCAGGCACTTGATCTCCTTGCCCTGAATGTAGCCTCTCATTCTTTTAACTCATGCTTTCTAGCTTCTTAGCTGCTATAGAGAATATCGGGGACTTCCCTATAGCTCAGATGGTAAAGAATCTGCCTGCAGTGCAGGAGAACCCAGGTTCAATCCCTGGGTCAAGATCCCTGGAGAAGGAAATGGCAACCCACTCCAGTATTCTTGCCTGGAGAATCCCATGGACAGAGAAGCCTGGTGGGCCACAGTCCAAGGGGTCACAAAGAGTTGGACAAAACTAAATGACTAACACACATAGAGAATATCGAGTATTTTCAGATATGTAACTTTTACTCCGTGGTTTCCTGGGAGCAGTCTTACGAGTGAAGCAGCATGTGCACGGCTTTGACTGCACGCTGCCATATTGCTTTCCTAAAGGACTGCAGTTGTTTGTAGTGCTGCCAGCAGAAAGTCTTGGCTTCACCCTCACAAACACTAAGATGCCACTAATTTTGGTATTTTTAATTTGAGTTCTTAAAAACTTGACGGAGAACCTTATGTTTTTTGTCACAAATATTGCTCTAATGAATAAACAAACATGTTTTGAAGTTGCCAGCCCGTACAGAATTGCCGCTTGCTTTGGACAGCTTGCCATCGGTTTCCCTTTTCCCTCTTACCCAGGTGAAGGCTGAAATCGTGAAGGAGGTGGCTGCAGCCCGGCGAAAGCAGCACCTTTCCTCCCTCCAGTACTACTGTGCCCTCAATGCGCTGCAGTACAGGAAGCACGTGGCCATGATGGAGCCCATGCTGGGCTTTGCCCATGGACAGGTAGGACTGTCCCCCTGCCCCGAGGCCTCAGACCTGACCAGGTGTGGAGAACAGCGTGGCCTTCTGCTGACGGAGCCCCTAGGAGACATGGAAGCATCATCAGAGAAAAAAACACAGATGCACAGCCTTCCTGGAAGCTACAGGTGCAGCACTTGGAGGTCTTCCAGAGGGGCTGGGTCCTCAGTAGCTGGACTTGTTAGGCTGTATGTGCAGAAAACAATGGCCCGTTCCCAGGACTCCCATGGGAGGAGCCGGCATGGCCTTTGTGTCTGATTCCAATGAAAGCCAGGCCTGGTCCAATTTTCTGAGAAGCCTCTGACTCCCGGATTGGTGGGACTGGGCCTGCAGCCCAGGACTCCGCATGTTCCTTTGTCTTCTGTGTGGGAAGGGCTCTTCTCACAAGGTAACCTTGCTGAGGTTACCGCCAGCACCTTGGCTTCTGGGGCATAGAGAAATGGTGCCGCTGCCTGAGAAGTTCTGTGGAATACTGATCCAGCTTCTTCCTCCCCTTTCGCCGGCTACTGAACACTGTCTGCCGGGAGGCTACAGTTCCAGGGTGGGGCCTTGACCTGGGACACCAGCCCTCACACTCCACCCCTACCTACCCTGCATTTGCCCCACTTAGCTTGGCTCCAAAACCTCATTTGGGCACGTGAGAAACACACCTGAGAACCTTCTTAGTTAACCTTCTAGGGACTGAAGGGAATGTGAAAAAGCAAAACGTTGAGAAGAAAAAAAGCAACTTTAAAAAAAACCCACATGTGAGCATCTATTATTTTTAAAATACATTTAAAAAATGCATATATTTCCAAAAAATAAAATATCCGTTTCATTCAAAAAGAGAATAAGAGAGAACCTTCAAACATTTAAGCTCAGCTATCTTCTCAACATGTTTGTTACATTGTTTAGTGGTGGGGACAGTAAGGTCAGTTTATGTCTTTGGAGGTAATATTTAACTACAGCAATATAATCTGTGTGTCAGCTGAGTAAAGCTGGATTAAACGAAAAACTAACACTGTCCAGCTGTGGGCTCCAATCCTCAGCAAATCCCTGGGCACTGCCCAGCTTCCTCGGAAGGGGCACATGTGTCTACTCGTGTATACTCACTCACATTCTGCTGCCCTCCCCTCTTCTGCTAAATACTGCCCCTCTGCCCCTGCCCTGGCATTGTTAGAGAATGCCAGTACTCCCTTGCTCTCTCTGACTAATACCTCTTTTTACATCTACCTCCTTGATTAGCAGTTCTTGCCTTTGGAGGAGTAATTCCTTCTCAGTTAGAGGCCCCGAGTCAGGGAAGGACCTGGACTCAGCATCTCAGAAAGATGAACAGCTCCAGGCCTGACGGGTCAGTGCTTAGGGAGCTGGGTTGGTCAGAGGAGGGTCCTCACAAGGCCTGAAGGATGAGTTTGATACTGACTGGTTTCACTGGCTTTCACGGCCAAGGATTCTAGAGCATCTCCCAGCCTGGCCGCAGAGGGAAAGACAAGACATCGGGTGCAGTAGCGCGGTGTAGCCCCTGCACCTAGGGAGGCAGAGCAGAGCACACCATCCTTGCTGGGTGGTGGCAGCATCGTTTCCGAGGACTGAGGATGGATGTTTAATTTTTTATATGAGAAGTATGCAGAATTCAAGACAGAAGGCTGGATGAAAGCCTCACCTTGCAGACTTCTAAATTCTGGTAAAAACTACAGTTCCTTCCTGTAAACGAGGTGGTTGTCTGACACCGTGAATCTCTGGATGATTCTGCAGTGTTTGCTGTCCTCCTCCCTCATCAGCCCTCTGTACCCACTGCCCATGGAGCATCTGCTTTGGTAGTTGATGGTCATGTGACCACAGTACTTCTGCTGTTCACACAGGGCCATGAACTGAGGGCTTCGGATGATGTTGCACCAAATGAGACTTCTCAGCACCATCCACTTCAGTGAAGGTGGTTTGACTCCAGTTTTTCCTTCTCTGGCCCTCAGTAAACAGGTTTCCAATTAAGCTATGATTCAGTCTTGATGCCTACCCACAGATTGAGGTTTTGTAATCTGTGTACAGGTACATGAGAACACAAAAAAAGTTGTATTTACAGGGTGGGTCGCACATCACATGGTTGTAGAAGCCAGTGGCGAATGCCTTCCTTCCCTCAGGTAGTTTAAGGACTGCATGGGCCTCTGCCCTCAGTATTTACAGAATGGTAGAGGGGCTGAGGTATGGACTTAGTATCACTTCCAAGGAGTTCAGGGTAGGGAAGCAGAGGAAAAGCCACCTTCATGCTGTGCCCTCAGAAATGTAGAATGCTTATCTAACAGACTTTGATGTTTAACATTTCTGGGACTCAGAGTGGCATTTACAGTGTTGATCTCTGTATGGGTCCAAGATCACGGAGCCGGGGCATCTCCCTGCAGGTATCCCACGCATTTGGAGTACCCCAAGCCTTGTGTTTCTGTACCGTGAGAACTAAGTACACTGGTGTATGTGCCTCTCCAGGGTGTCTGGGGGCCCAGGTGTGAGGATGTCAGAACTGTACCAATGACACCTCCTAGCCTCTTAGAGGTGAAAGGTGGATTTCCATGCCCACCACCCAGGCAAGACCTGCTTCCAGATCAGAATGTTGGGGAGCAGGAGGGCCCTGCCCCCAGTGTCCAGCACCTACGCAGTGCCACAGCCTTGCTGTGTCCTTCTCATGCACGATCCCCTGTAAGTTGATGTCAGAATTGGAAGGGCCTTTTACAGATCTTCAGCCCCATTTTCCTTCTGCAGGCTGGCAGCCAGGTCCGTCTGTCCGTCTGTCTGGCCTGTGTTCAGAGCCACACGTGGCTCAGTGAGAAGAGGCAGGCAGTGTGGCCTTCCCTTCACTGAGTGCCGCACACTGCTTCTCTGCTTCTTGCTGGTGCTGTGCATGTCACTGTGCCAGCTGCTGGAGATCCAAAGGTGAATAAACTAATACTGGCCCTGAAGAGATGACTCTTAAGTTCACACAGGAAAAGGGCAGATGATAATATCTAAATAATTATCAGTAGTAGTTATTGATGAGGGGGGTATGTACCAAGCACTTACACTACCTCTGGTCTTCACAGCCTTTCAGCGAGTTAGCAGGCTTCACCCCCCTCCCTCTACCGACGCACTGAGGGCTTTGGGAGTAACTCTCGGCTGGTGAGGTGGGGCTCAGCTGGAAAGCAGTCAGTGCTGCGGACAGGAGGGCCCACTAGTGTCAACCGCCCTGTGCTGTCAAGCTCACGTTTCATGAGTTTTATCAATCACCTTTCCCAGACAGTTTTCAGAATGTCATAATTGTATCTTTCAGATTAACTTTTTTAAGAAGGGAGCAGAGATGTTTTCCCAGAGTATGGACGGCTTCTTATCCTCTGTCGCAGACATGGTTCAAAGGTAATGCTGTGCTCTGGTTGAATCTCCTTCGCCTTTTGTCTTTCCTCCTGAGTCAGTCTCTCTGCAAGGTGAGGGGAGAGCCCCACAGAGCCCCCGACCCTGACCACCTCCACTCCATAAATGCTCAGAGATGGCACCCATCTCTTCGCTGTGCTCTTTGTGAGTAGTGTGCTTGGAAAGTCATGATTTCTGCAGTTCTTGACTTGTATGGAGCCAGAGTCCTATCTACTACGAATTCTAAGTAATTAAAACGTCCACAAAGGTACTTTCCCATTAAGTCTAAGTTCTCTTCTTAACATCTTCTTTTTTATACTCAAGTTTCACGTTATAAGCCTGTGAGTTCAGTTTAGAAGTGTGGCTTGCCTTTTTCTTTGAGAGCTAATGGGGTTATCAGCCAGAAGTGCTGCAGCTTTTCAGGAAACTGAGCATCATCTGTGAATGACAAATAGATAAATAAGACATTAAGCCTTTTTAAAATTCATTTACCAAACTGCAGCTCAGCCTTGCAAATGCAGACCGTCCTGCCCATGTTTAATTGAGGCTGCGGCTGCTCTGAGTCTCCTTGCTTCCTGTCATCAGTGTCCCCGCTAGTGAGGTCATGGAAGGCGCCCAGGCACCGCCAACGCCAGGCTCATTTCATTAACAGCACAGACGTGCAGTTCCTTGAGCACTCCTCGCGATTCCTGGAATACAGAAATGTGTTCATTCTGTATATATAGATGTATAACTGACAAGTCAGTGTACAAAATAGAAATATAAGTATAGGATCTTATTTTGTGTGGAAAAATGAGTGTTGTTCATTGTCTTGAGGATGTTGCATTTCAAAGTATCTTTAAAAGGCCAAGGAGCAGAATTTATTCGGGCAACGGGGAGAGTTGTGGTTTAGGAAAGCATATATTCCTTTGTGAAAGTCCCTGAACTGTTTTCTCCTCTGATTGCTGGATGCACGTTAAATTTATAATTATGCTAGAAAGCAGTTTGTGAAATCTGAATTCAATCTCTTGCCTTGTAATTTGATTGTGAACCCCAGGAGTGTTAGGAAAAAGTGAAAATAGGGAGCCCATTAACTTGTCCCTGCAAAATGCTCTCTCCCTTCTCTCTCGCTGCCTCTCTCATCCTGCCTTAACTCTCAGAATCCCATGGTTTTCTGTGTCTCTGCAAGAACTACTTGTGCCTCAGGGTTTTCTCGTGGACTAGATCTTTATATTACGGGTAGCAGGACGATTGTGCCTGTTTCTTGCATGCTGCAGCACTCGTGTCCTCTCCTTGTAGGCATCTCTGAACCGTCACCAGGGCACCAGCTGTTCCCACAGTCTCGTGACTGGGCCCTGGCCACACAGCCTGCTCCTGAGGGCTGGGTCTACTTTTGTGAGCTGGGCTTCTGCTGCCTGACGAGGCATTTTGCTACAGAGCCAGCAGGTGGGGTTCCCAGCTGAACCAGGAGCCCTGGAACCTCCTGGGCATTCAGTTAAGAATTCTTTTTCCTATCCCTTACATTTTCTTCTCATGGATAGATAAATACTGCTGCCTCCCGCCCCACCAGCCTATGAGGAAGGGTCTTACTGCTGCACTGCCATATGTCAGCAGCCAGCCCACCTGAGAGGCCGAGGGAAGAGTGTCTCGTGGCGGCTCTGGGCTCTGTGGTGCGTCCCGGGGAGATGGATGTCTGGCCTCCCATACAGGTGTGAGAGGATTCAGAACCCAGCTGAACCCACATGGGTGGTATTTCAAACCACCCCTGGTGGCAGGGGCTTTGCTTTTAAGCCCTACTCCCAAGTGATAACACTTCAGCCTTTTTTATTGGTTCCTTCTCACACACACTTTTTAATTAAATAAAACATGATTTTGTAAAAAAAAAACAAAACAACAACAAAAAAAACTCTGAAGGGAACATTTGAAGATGGTGACTTTTCTACCCTGTTCTCTGAGTTCCTGCGTTAGCTCAGTTTTTGAGCCTGAGTTCATATGGCTGGGGGAGCAGAGGGGGCTAAAAGCTCCCTGCAGCTGTGTGCATGATGTTATGTTGGTTCACATGAGGGCTTTTCTAGGTGAAAGCATGGTTACCTTTCATGAGATCTTCAGAGGCTTCTCACAAAAGCTGACGAGCCTATAAGATTCTGTATACGTTTGGCTTCCTCTTTCTACATCCTTACTGCTTAATTTTTTTTTTTTTCCTCATTTCTTTCTCTCAGCTTTGGCAGTGACAGGCAGGTTAAACTAATGAGGTTCATTGGTGGAGCCCCAGGCATTCCACTCAAATGTCCAAATAGCCAAAATTAACTCAGACTGACTGCTTGTATCAGGGCAGCATTAAACAAGACCCAGGCAGTAGAGACTGTGAACCTCTGAGAGGAGGACGTGGAATGACCAAGCCCGAGCACATTCACCTGCATAGCGCTTTTGAAAGGAAATGCTGAGGAGCTCACTCTAAAACCCTGGATTCACTGGCCCCCAGGCTTCCTTCTGAAATCAGTAGTGGAGTTCAGTCCTGCCTCCTTACCGCAGTGGGGACGTGGAACAGCGCCTCCAGAGTTTGTTTTCTTGGGTGGAGGGACCATCCTGGCAGATTGTGTTTAAGACTTTATAACCCAGGCTGTCCTCACTGGGTGTGGTAGCTGTTGGGGCCTCACCTTATCAGGGAGAAAGGGCAGCTGCTTGTTTCAAGGTAAAGCTTCCAGGTTTTCCACACTTCAGGGCACAAGGAAATGAAAGCCAGATCATGGGCAAACTATGGCCTGCAAGCCCGTGCCATCTCTGGGCAGCTGAGTCGCCGTCACACAAGGGAGAAGCACTGGCCTGGCCTTTGTGTTTGTGCTCTAGTTGCTTTCCAGTGGCCGTCTCCACTCCTGCCTAGATGGGTAGGTGGGTGCGGAATGACGGCCATCTCCTTGCCTCTCCAGCACTTCCACAGCTGCCAGCACCTGTGGCTCACGAGGATGGGCTTGCCTTCTCAAGCTCACACTGGTATTTTGAGCCTGGCCCCCACTGTGTTGGCAGAGTAACTGCTTACCTGGATTCAGGCCTCACCCAGTGCTATTCAGTTATGCTCTGTTTGAAAACAGCAGTCCTGTTAACACTTTGGTTAACACAGACTGGAGTCCCTGTGGTCTTTAGCTTTCAGGGCCTTAGGTGGAGCCTTGTGTACCCTGTGTGAGCCAGGCAGCCATGGGGAGGCTCCACCATCTGCTGTGACAAGTGACTGACCTGACACCTTCTGTCTCAAGCATCCAGGGGGAACTAGAAGTGGAAGCAGAGAAGATGAGGGCATCCCAGCAAGAACTACTTTCTCTCGACGAAGCTGTTTACACCCCAGACTTCGATGTGGCTGCGCCCCAGATCAACAGGAACCTTATCCAGAAGGCCGGTTACCTTAATCTTAGAAAGTAAGAGTGCTCTGCCCGCCCCCTTCTGAAAGCTGTGTTCCCTAGCAGTGGCTGAAGAGCACCTGTTATGTGCCCCATCAAAGGGTGAGAGTGTGTGAGGGTGGCGAAGAGCTCCCACCAGGTGCCCCTCCTGCCTGGGACAAGGACCTGGGCCAGGTCCCAAACTGTGCTGAGAGATGGGCTTGAAACAGTTGTGTGAGTAAGAACCCAGTACGTGGACTCCCAAGACACCACAGGCCACCCCTTCCTGCTCACCAGGGCCATTTGTAAGTAGACTGCTCTTAGTGGTCATCGTCCTAGACCACCAAGACCCTTCCCCAGACTCCCAGTGGGTGAGAGCAGTGTGCCAGTGACCCAGCACTGAGGCCAGAGTCTTGAGGGCCAGGAACTTTTCAGAGTCATTTAGATTTCTATAGACTGAATCTCATATTTAACCTTCAGGTCTTCCAGCTGCCCATTTCAAATGAACGAAACACTCAGGTTTACCTGAGCCTAAGAGCAAAGCCGGTGAGTGGTGAACTCCCACTGGTCAGACGCCCTGGCTGGGCCAGGCCCCCGGTCACTTCATTTGTCAAATAGAGCTGAAAACTGAACCTACATCATAAAATTGTTACAAAGATTAACTGAGGTAATTCCTAGCAGGTATAAGCACTCCAGTGTTAGTTGTTACCATTTTTGGAAATTGTAATTATTTAGGCAGGAAACCTAGTGCCCCATACATAGTCACACTCTGTACACACTGAATGAAGTAAATATATTCGACGCCCCCCAAATGGAGGGGGTATGAAGAGGAATTGCCAGCTGCTTTCCTTCTAGGGTGGAGCTCTTCGAGAGTCCATAAAGCTTGTCAAATCACAAGCCACTCTCCTTTAGTTCTGTACAGAAAACTCCACAAGGTTCTGGTGTTTCTGATCAGGAACTGGATTTTTCTCTTGTAAACAGCCCACAAAACCAGAATAACATCTAAGCTGGAACAAAACCCAGTCTAATAAAAAGCACCCAGGATTCTGGGGTATGTGCTGTGGGCTGAAGTGACCCTGGTAACTCTAACTAGATTTCGAGCGGTTCAGCTCTGAGTCTTAAGAGAAGTAGTCTTCGAGGTTTTCAGTGTCTGATGGCTGACACTGGGTTGAGAAGCCCAGTCTGGCTGCAGTGGCGTAGGTGCCCCCCACACATCCTGGAGCTGGCCCTGGGACCAGCAGAGCCTGTCATCTCCCCACTCACTCAGGCTGCACTCTCCTGCCGCCCAGCCCCCCGCCCCCCGGCCCCCTGTCTTTGCACTTGAGTCCTTTTCAAAGCACTTTTGTTTTAATGTCAAGAAACCCATCATTTCTGAAACACTACCAGTACCCATAAAGAGGCAGCAAGACTCTTGAGGTGCCGTTCATGCTTCCTAGTGCTCATGGGCTTTTCACAATTCAATTCTCACAGTAAAACAGGGCTGGTCTCAACCACCTGGGAGAGACTCTACTTCTTCACTCAAGGCGGGAATCTCATGTGCCAGCCCAGGGGTGCCGTGGCCGGGGGCCTGATCCAGGACCTGGACAACTGCTCAGTGATGGCGGTGGACTGTGAGGACCGACGATACTGCTTCCAGATCACACTCCCAATGGAAAAGCGTAGGCCATGCGGGTTTTTGTGGGAGGAACAGGCAGAGAGCCCACCTCTGCGAGGGCCTGCTAAGTCACTCTTTGTGCTGGCCCTCCTTGGGGGAGGCCCCACTCTGGGTGATGTCGACCTTTCTGGAGGGTTGTTTTATGTTCTTTAAGCAAGGATACCAGACCATATGGAGTCCAGCCTGCCTTTTATAAGAAGTCCCAGGGAGGAGACTTCCCTGGAGGTCCAGTAGTTAAGACTCCATGCTTACACTGCTGGGGGTGCAGGTTAGATCTGTGTTCAGGGAACTAAGATCCTGTATGCCATGCAGCCAAAACAAAGAAGTCCCAGGGAGGATTTGTGTGTGGCTTTGGAGAAGGGGTGACCTACATGTGTAGAGAGCGATGGAAGGAGCTGTTGATCAATAGAGACTCAGAGAGAGGGGTGGTGCCAGGCTTTTCCTGTTACTAGATAAGCCTTTGTGTCTGCATCATGGGGGTTGGCTGTGCAGCCAAAGGGGAAAGTGGGTGCCTGCCTGAGGCGTCCACTGCTCCAGCTGACACAGCTGACGTGAGCAGGACGTTTGGCTGCAGCAGTGTCGTGTCATTAACACACTGTCCCCACATACTGCTGTGCACCTTGGGCCCAGAAGTGACTGACCACACCCTTACACAGTGGCATCACAGTAGACCCTGTCTGAGCAAGATCCCCTCTCACTTGGAGCAGTGGTGTGAAACTGCTTCACAGAGTCCGGAGCCCTGTGAAGTGTTCTAGGCCTCACCTGCTTGTGGGGAGGAGTCGCCTGTGCTCAGAGCTGCTCTGCTTACATTTCCTTTCTCCACTGGGCTTCTGAGCTGAGATTCTCAGAGGAGGGGGCAGTGTTGTATGGTGTAGACCGTCTCTTCTCCCAGAATAGTAGAGCATATTTAGACATCATCCTTCCTCCTTGGGTGCTGGAAAATGACTTGGGAATGAAGATACTGGATTCTAGTCACAGTCCCAGGCAGTTATGAAACTCCTCTGGGCTCACTTCCCTGAGATAAGAAATGGGGATATGATCCATGTTCCCCAGCTCCCAGAAATGCGATGAGGAACACAGAAACTGGCAGGTGTGGAATCCCTTCAGGAGCGATGCCTTTATGGAAGTAGGGCAGTATTACATATGTCTTACTCCTAGTCCATGGCATGCAGAGACTCAGTTCTTAGGGAGGCGTGGAATGGCTGCTGATCCTTCTTTGGATGTGGCTGGAGGAGTGGTGAGGCCACAGTTTTGGCTACCTTGGGTCATCTACGCAGGGCCACAAGGTGGTCCACGCTGCAGAATCATGACACTGGGCTAGCAGGTCTGAGTCCAGCTTGCTCTCTGTAGAGATGGGAAACCTGAGGCCTAGGGGAGGGAATTATGCCCCATCACAGAGATCTGGGAAGCACTTACTTAGATGTACTTTATTTCAGGGGAATAATCCTCCAGGCAGAAAGCAGAAAGGAAAATGAAGAGGTAAAGATTTTGTTTGTTTCATTCTGTTGTAGTATGGTGGGTGACTTTGGGATTCAGCAGGGTTGTTTTTTTCTGTCCTCTGCAGTGGATATGTGCAATAAACAACATCTCCAGACAGATCTACCTGACTGACAACCCAGAGGTAATTCACAGCCACCCCACCTGCATCTCAGCACTTTTCTTAGTGTGAAAGGTAAGCGTCCACCTCCTGGACCTGAGTGTGTCTTCCTGTGGATTTTTAGGCAGTCGCCATCAAGTTGAATCAGACGGCTCTCCAAGCAGTGACTCCAATTACAAGCTTTGCAAAAAAACAAGAAAGTCCATGCCCCAGGTAACTAAAGAACAAAAGAAAAGTAGCTTTTATGGAGCCAAACTTTGTATTAGGAATTTCACATGTACTAGAAATTCCATTCTTCCAGACCGACCTCCCAGTTCAGCCCTGTACTACAGAAACAGTAACTCTGACCAGGAAAGGGTAAACACTTTACTCAGGGTCACACCACAGATGAGGGCCCAAGCTAGGATTCAAGGCTGTTAGCTTTCAACATCAGCGTCCTTCCCCAGGCCCAGGCAGCTTCAGCCTGAGCAAATAGAACGTGCACTGAGTGGCTAATAGGCATCCTCCCCACATTTGTATCAGTATCAACAGAGTTATGGAACCAAAACAAAATTTTTTTAAATAAGAAAGTCACCTTTGTGTGTCCATGTTACAGCTGCAGGCCTTATCAGCACATACAGTGGTATTTTCATATGTGCGTTTCACATACATATTTTTCGTATTTTTACTTTTTTCATAATTGTTGCTTTCAGTTCAGTCGCTCAGTCGTGTCCGACTCTTTGCGACCCCATGTATCGCAGCACGCCAGGCTTCCCTGTCCATTACCAACTCCCAGAGTTCACTCAGACTCACGACCATCGAGTCCGTGATGCCATCCAGCCATCTTATCCTCTGTTGTCCCCTTCTCCTCCTGCCCCCAATCCCTCCCAGCATCAAAGTCTTCCAATGAGTCAACTCTTCGCATGAGGTGGCCAAAGTACTAGAGTTTTAGCTTTAGCATCATTCCTTCCAAAGAAATCCCAGGGCTGATCTCCTTGCAGTCCAAGAGACTCTCAAAGAGTCTTCTACACCACAGTTCAAAAGCATCAATTCTTCGGCGTTCAGCCTTCTTCACAGTCCAACTCTCACATCCATACGTTACTGGAAAAACCATAGCCTTGACTAGACGGACCTTAGTCGGCAAAGTAATATCTCTGCTTTTGAATATGCTATCTAGGTTGCTCATAACTTTTCTCCCAAGGAGTAAGCCTCTTGTAATTTCATGGCTGCAGTAACCATCTGCAATGATTTTGGAGCCCCCCAAAATAAAGTCTGACACTGTTTCCACTGTTTCCCCATCTATTTCCCATGAAGTGATGGGACCGGAACCCATGATCTTCGTTTTCTGAATGTTGAGCTTTAAGCCAACTTTTTCACTCTCCTCTTTCACCTTCATCAAGAGGCTTTTTAGTTCCTCTTCACTTTATGCCATAAGGGTGGTATCATCTGCATATCTGAGGTTATTGATATTTCTCCTGGCAATCTTGATTCCAGCTTGTGTTTCTTCCAGTCCAGCGTTTCTCATGATGTACTCTGCATATAAGTTAAATAAGCAGGGTGACGCTTTAACTCCACACTATTCCATCAATTATTGCCTTTTTGGCTACACTGGTTGTCTTCCCTTCCTTTACTTGCTGTTGTCATTTATAGTGAGCATTTTCACACAGACAGCTATCCTCTTGTTTAGAATGCTGCATTAGAATTTATTCTAGGAATGCCCCCCTTTATCTAAATGAGATTTTCCATTAGTTAAATAATAGAAGGCTGATTTATCTGTTATGCTGATGAAAGCGTGGTATCAAAGGGTGAGTTAAATCATGAGTGTATCAGGCACCCATCTTCAATGGCATGGTAGGAAGAACACTGTTATGTGTTTTATGGATA
Source organism: Madoqua kirkii (assembly GCA_006408675.1). Lineage (NCBI taxonomy): Eukaryota > Metazoa > Chordata > Mammalia > Artiodactyla > Bovidae > Madoqua > Madoqua kirkii. Next base: position 7,072 of record SJYC01007396.1, on the reverse strand, counting down.
CTGTCCAGTGATTCCAGAAGAAAGTTATCAGAAAGCTCAGCGTGGTTAAGTATTTCCCAGGGTCTCAGTGCTGTGCGGTGTGGAGCCAGTGTTCACACCCCCAACACGGGGATGTGAGGAGGAAGAGCATGAGATAAAACAGAAGACAGGTTGAGTCCGTGAAGGAACGGCGGCGGAGCAGGACTGCAGGCTTTGAGAAGCGGGGAGGCAGTCAGAACGGCGTGGGAAGACTGCTTGGTGACCCTTCCTAGGAGAGAGTGGGTGGGATGGGAGAAGAGAAGGGCAGAGGGCCCCATGGGATGTCCTGTGAGGAGAACTTGAGCCAAGGGCATGAAAATGAGGAAGAGGCAACAAGGCTTGAGAACACTCCAGTGCCCTAATTTAAGGATACCAGTTTACACACAAGTAGCATGCTTATCAAGTGTGGCTTTAAGGAAAGCACTTTATGAATGGAAATGGAAATACAGATCCAGCCAGTGGGGCTCCTCTCTGAGCCTCGGATTGGGTCAGTGTGTCCTGTCTTCGTAAAGCCACGTGAGTTGTGAGGGGACAGAGCGGAGAACATGCACTAGACTGGAGTCAGGAGATGTGGTCTTACCAACAGCTCTGCTCTGAACACAGGTAGATGTTCCTGAGTGAGTCTCAACACTCCAGGCCTCTGTCCTGACTCTGACAGGAAGTGAACTAGACCACCTCCGAGACCACCTCTTCCTGCTCTTAAAACAGTCTTTCTGGGGTGCCAAAGTCAGTGTTAGTAATTAGAAGGTGTGATTGGCTTTCTGAATAAACAGTTTGCAGCTCAGATTCAGTAACTGACTTTTCTCTTCTGTTCTAGAATATGTAAACCACATTCTTACAAAGGACCCCATAGAAGAATCCCTAGAAAAAAATGACTAGCCAGCTGGCTGAATCTGCCCAGAGATTGGAAGGGTGACACACGGCTGCCAGGTGGTCTCTGAGCAGTGGAGGGGCGAGATACTCTCTTAGGGTCAACTCATTAAGGATAAAGAAATGTTTTGATGACAGTGAGGGAATGAGGCAGAGAAACTGTTCTTGGGGACAAATTGCATTCACTTCTAAGCAAATCTCATGTGTGGCCTTCACTTGTTCTGCAGTTACTTATGTCTGATATTCATTCATTTATCCTATCGTTCAACACACGTTTGTTAAATGTCCAGTATGTGGCCAGGCAATGAGCTAGAGCATGAAACTTACAGACTGGTAGGGAAAGACAGGCAAAAGGTAAGTAAGTTGAAATACGGAAAGCATTATGGTAAAGATAAGAATGCTGTCATAAAGAGACCAATTTAGGGCCTGTCTGGGGAGACAGTATTTAAACTGAGAAGTAAGAGATGAGAAGTAGCCTCTTGCAGAGAGCCAGACGTACTGCATTCCCGACATCAGCTGTGGAGGCTGAATGGCAGAGAAGAGCTTGGTGTCTTTTGGAAACTGAAAGGTATCATTGTAACTAGATGATGGTCAGCCAAGGGAGGCCAGAGAGGAGATGAGCTTGGGAAGGAGGGAGACAGGGGCAGACTGTGAAGGAAGTCAGACTCACGCCTTCCTCCAGTGAGTCGCTTGTATCACACTCGCCTCTTAAAGACTGCACTGAATAGCAGGTGTGATTCTGTCATTCTGGTTACTAAGGCAGTATGACGCTGTGGAAAGACTCAGTTCTTAATCTAGCTCACCCACCAGATGACCGAGTGCATTCAGGATCATCAGCTTCTCTAGAGGCCATGGATTCCTTTTCTGTTAACAGTGGAGGTTAAACTAAGTGTCTGTCCTTTGTAGCTATCATCTACTGTTCTGTCTATTGTATCTCTGTCCACTTTCCATTCATTATGCTCATTTGTCAGATGACACTATAAAATAGTTCCTTACAACATATTAAGTTACTGACACACTTGAGAAATTTGAAATACTGATACACAAAATATAAAATGAATGGAAAGATACTGAGAGTCTTCTTTTGGTTCAAATAATGTAAGAAATCAAAATACTTTTACATTCTTTGCCCCTCACAGGCATTTATACTCTAGCTGGGGAGAAAAGATTATAAACATATGAAAGATTAAATTATGCTGACACTGGGAAGAGAATAGACAGAGTGAATCACTGTTCAGACCGTGCTCTACTATCTAGCCACAATCTCCACAAACAGCATGTGGTGGGTCCAGTGCTAAGCCCCAGAGGCACGCGGAGGTCCAAGACTGTCCTCCTGACTGCCTGAGAAGCAGCACAGGACTGCAGGGAGGGAGAGGGCCAGGCTGGCTTGCAAGGCCTGGTGGATGGAGGGCGATCTGAGCCGAGGCCTGCAGTGCGGGAGAGAGTGGGTGAGCAGTGGGACTGAGGCAGAGCTGGCAGGAGGAGCGCAGTGGAGGGCGCGCTGAGGGAAGGGAGAGGGAGGCCCTCAGGAGGAGAGCCAGGTAGTTGACTGCTAGGCCAGATGTAGTGTTCATTCAGCAAATGTTTGTGAGTGACTGCTGTGTACTAAGTGATAAATGTGATTTAGCTACAGCTCCTGCCCTCAAAAACCTGTCTTAAAGAAAGACAAATTAATAGGTAATAGCAGAAGCAGTCCAGCATCATGTGGAATGTCATGCATAGAACCAGCTGTAGGTAATGGGAATATCCGAGGAATTTTAACCACGGACGTGTGTGACATCTTAAAAGATTTACTGGAGAGTAAGTTAGATCTTCTCCCTTATCTACCTGTAAAAGTCACATAGGCACTCGACATATATTCATTTGATTGTAAAAACTTAAGGTCAAAAGCCATTAAAAAAAATTTTTTTCCAACTTTGTACTCCAGCCAGAACGTGAAAGGTTCAGAGATGGAAAATGACAAGATAGTTCCGAAAGCAACAGTCATTATACCTGAAGCTGAACAACTAATTGCACCTGGAACACCTATTCAGTTTGACATTGTACTTCCCGCTACAGAATTCCTTGATCAGAATAGAGGCGGCAGGTATGGGCTAATAAGGGGGGTTATTTCTGGGAGAAAGTCATTCCCCTCCCACCGCCCACCCCCATAGAATGACCCCTTCTGGCATAGAGCTCAGGTGTTAAGCATTCTTTGAACTGAAGCCCTTGGGGTTGTTTTGACTCTGGCTGTCCCCCTAGGCGTACCAACCCCTTTGGTGAAACTGAGGATGCGACATTTCCAGAAGCAGAAGGTAAGTGGCTCGTTTTGTGTGCTTTTTCTTTCCCCAGCACAGAATAATCAGGGCCCTTGAATGTGAAGTCATGTTCCAAAAAGCTTTGACTTGAACTGTGAACTGAAATTATGACCCACAGATGTTCTGTGTGAAAACTCATTAGGACACAGTGCCATTAGGACAGGAGAATCCCAGCGACTTAGCAGCAGCAGTAGCGTAAAAACTCGGAGAAGGCAATGGCACCCTACTCCAGTACTCTTGCCTGGAAAATCCCATGGATGGAGGAGCCTGATGGGCTGCAGTCCATGGGGTCGCTGAGAGTTGGACACGACTCAGTGACTTCATTTTGACGCACTGGAGAAGGAAATGGCCACCCACTCCAGTGTTCTTGCCTGGAGAATCCCAGGGACAACGGAGCCTGGTGGGCTGCTGTCTATGGGGTCACACAGAGTCGGACACGACTGAAGTGACTTAGCAGCAGTAGTGGCGTAAAAACTGAGGGGTGGTTGACAGACTTTCTGCAAGCATTGTACCATTTAGCCACATCCATAACCTTTTTGTAGCTCCTGCAGAGCAATGTTGCCAAATCTAAATCTGCTATCACATTACTGCAAAACAGACTCCAAGAGGATAAAATCCAGATGTCATAAATATGCTATTTCATTTTAGAAAACCAAAAGCACAAAAACAACTCATTCTTAAATTTGAAGATGAAAGATGGGGGGAAAAATAAAAGGTATTTAATTCATTATAACTCAGATTGTTGTCTGATTTACATTCTTGTAAGGTACGTAAGAACACACCCGACAGAGCTAACCGTAACCTGCTTCCCCACAGAGCTGCAGCTCCCAGCCGGGACAGTTCAGAAGTGCTGGCAAGGCCTTTTAACACAGCTTCTGACTGAAGCCACAGAATGTCATTAGAATGAAATGCCACTTATTTAAATTTAAAAGTAGGACTTGTGAAGAGGCATTCCTCACAGCTTTAGGCAGAAAAATGAAAATAATGTTATTAAATAGGCTGTGCCTCAGATCTGACTCTCTAGCTGACTTTTCACACAGTCCACACTATTTGTTACCAGTCTAAACAGAAAACACCAAACTTGTAAAAACTATCTTCATATGGGAGTAACCATTTATATAACATGTAAGTTTTATTTTCCTAATTTGTTTTTTCACCATTCAGTTGCTTTTTAGGGCCTAGAATACTAATAGGGAAGACAAGTGAAGAAAATGTAGGCTTCTTACTTTCAAATGGTGGAAAGGAGAACTATTGTTCTTACAGGAAAAAAAAGATCTTTCAAACCTTACATCCATAACCTTTTTGTAGCTCCTGCAGAGCAATGTTGCCAAATCTAAATCTGCTATCACATTACTGCAAAACAGACTCCAAGAGGATAAAATCCAGATGTCATAAATATGCTATTTCATTTTAGAAAACCAAAAGCACAAAAACAACTCATTCTTAAATTTGAAGATGAAAGATGGGGGGAAAAATAAAAGGTATTTAATTCATTATAACTCAGATTGTTGTCTGATTTACATTCTTGTAAGGTACGTAAGAACACACCCGACAGAGCTAACCGTAACCTGCTTCCCCACAGAGCTGCAGCTCCCAGCCGGGACAGTTCAGAAGTGTTGGCAAGGCCTTTTAACACAGCTTCTGACTGAAGCCACAGAATGTCATTAGAATGAAATGCCACTTATTTAAATTTAAAAGTAGGACTTGTGAAGAGGCATTCCTCACAGCTTTAGGCAGAAAAATGAAAATAATGTTATTAAATAGGCTGTGCCTCAGATCTGACTCTCTAGCTGACTTTTCACACAGTCACACTATTTGTTACCAGTCTAAACAGAAAACACCAAACTTGTAAAAACTATCTTCATATGGGAGTAACCATTTATATAACATGTAAGTTTTATTTTCCTAATTTGTTTTTTCACCATTCAGTTGCTTTTTAGGGCCTAGAATACTAATAGGGAAGACAAGTGAAGAAAATGTAGGCTTCTTACTTTCAAATGGTGGAAAGGAGAACTATTGTTCTTACAGGAAAAAAAAGATCTTTCAAACCTTCTTCATGATTTTCCAGTTGTGATTGCTGTTACTGTTTGTGAGGTTATGTATCATTATCAAGAAGCAAATACTGTAGGCTCATTAGCATCAAGTAAGTTAACAGTTTGAGACCTCCCAGAGTTTATGGAATGTCATCACTGCCCTTCAGTAATAAATGATGTGCATAAATTGAGTGAGATCCAACATCAGGTCTTACTTTCTTCAAATAAATTTTCTTCTATAAGAGGATTTTATCAGCAAGCCAAATAATGAATGAATGTCCCATTATCCGGAAAAGCTCATTTTTGGAGAAAAGGTAAGATGATACACTTTCTCCTACACGTGGTCACCTAGATTTTTAGTGCTAGAAGGACATTCATCTGGTTTCATTTTATAGATGAAGAAAAAGGTGCTTTTCTAGTCTAATGAATAGTTCCAAACAGACAGAGTATAGACAATAGAAGATTCAGAGCTTTGGCGGTTTGTGGTTTACATAATCAGAGTATTGAGAAGTTTTGGCTTCAGAAAGCCCTCCAGAAAGCAAGGAAAATCTGAAGTTGGCCGGTCCTCAGACCAGCACGTGTGCCTTTTGTACGTGGGTCGGCAGGCAGGAAGTGAACATGATCCTGAGCAGAAAATGCTCTCTTGCAGACTCTCTCTTGCAGCAGATGTTTATAGTTCGGTTTTTGGGATCAATGGCAGTCAAAACAGACAGCACTACGGAAGTGATTTACGAAGCAATGAGACAGGTATTGGCTGCTCGGGCTATTCATAACATCTTCCGGATGACAGAATCCCTCTGATGGTCACCAGTCAGACTCTGAGGTACGTTCAGTTTCATTTTCAGACCTTCTTACAGCTTCCAGTTACCTGTTAAGTCACATCTAATTGTCTAGAATGTTCACAGCAGAATACTTGTTTGATTGGATTAAATGAAGACACTATTCATGTTTCTGCTTTGCTTTTTATAATACATTTCAATTTCATAAGATACACTGGCTAAAAGAAGTGCCCTTAAAGACAAAAACTGGTATTTTTAGAAACTCATGTTTTTAGTGGTGAATCCTACCCCATTGTGCATAAAGATGCTGTCATTTGAGTGTTACTCTCTCTCTCTCTCAGAGCTTGCAAATGAAAGGGGTTTTGTTTTCACCTCAGTGTACTGTAATAAAAATTTAAAAACTGTGAAAACAGAACATGAGCCTGCCTGAGATAACTAGACCACCGCAAGGAAAATCTGGTTAATATTTCTTAGGCTGAAAATAAAGAAGTCAAGCCATATCAACTACATGGTTTGAGGTTTCAAGTAATAAGAGCTGTATGAATGATGGCAAACAGTGGTCCAGCTGTGGTTGGCACAGGTTTTGTTGAGACCTACACTGTCCATACTGCAGCTACATGTAACGTCTGAAATCTATGTCATCTGAACTGAGAAGTGTAAAACACATACCAATATTTAAGCTCTCATACTATCGTACCCACCTCAAAGAGAAAACAAAGTAATTGTTATGTTAGTAACATGTCTAACTGATATTTTTTATCTATTATATTAATTTCACTTGCTTTCACTTTTTTAATGCAGCTGCTAGAAATTTTTGAAATCCATATAAGGCTTACCTTAAATTTCTTTGGGACTGCTTTAGAGCCTTATTCCTGACTCTGGCATTTATTAGTTGTTTGAACTTGAGCAAGTTACTTCACCTTTGTGCCTCGGTTTCTTCAGTTATAAAATGCAAACAACCATACCCACTCCACATACTGTTGTCATGAGGAATAAATGAGTTAAATCATGAGATGTGTATAAGAGACAGGTGGAGGGGGCAGGGAAAGCAGCAAAGGCCTGGGACCCTCCCTCT
>SJYC01007395.1:0-20661 GCA_006408675.1 Madoqua kirkii | reverse complement strand
CTGCATCAAGAATGAGGGTCTTATGAATAAAAACTTACATTTATTTAAAGCTTTTCTCCAAGTATGCCCTGGACCTTTCATAGGTATTGGCTCATTGTTCTTATAATTATCACCAAAAAGATTAAATTTATGTTTGTGTTATTAGTAACTGTGTAAATCATATCCAGAACCACTACGTACCCACTAGGATGACTATAGATTGAAAAAAAAAAAGAAGATAGCAGGTGTTAGCAAGGATGTGAAGCAACTGGAACCCGTTGCTGGTGGGCATGTAAGATGGTTCAGCCACTGTGGGATTTAACTTGGCAGTTCCTTGTAACTTAAACATAGAATTCCATTCCTGAGTTGATAGCCAAAAGAATTTAAAACAAGTGTTCATATAAGAGTACTACACACAGTAGCCAAAAGGTAGAGAAATAATCCAATGTCCATCAAAAGATGAATATATAAACAAAACGTGGTATATACATACAGTGGGATACTACTCAGCCTTAAAAAGGAATGGAGGGTCAAGAGGGAGGGGACATATGTATACCTATGGCTGATTCATGCCGATGTATGGCAGAAACCAACACAATATTGTAAGCAATTATCCTCCAATTAAAAATAATTTTTTAAAAAATGGCAACACAGATGAACCTTGAAAACATTATACTAATTGAAAGACAAAAAAGCCACAAATTATGATCATTTATATGAAACATTCAGAATAGACAAATCTACAGAGACAAAGATTAGTGAGAACTGCCAAAAGCTGAGAAGGAGAATGGGAAGTGACTGCTCTAATGGATACAGAATTTCCCTCTGAGGTGATGAAACTGTTCTAGAACTAGATAGTGGTGATGCTTGTTCAATCCTGTGATGTGTTAAGTATCAAGAACGGTGAATCTGATGTTAGGTCTATTTTACCATTATGTATACACACATCCTTGTATGGGAATTCATGTTTTTAGAAGTCACATAGAAAATCAGATCTTTAAAAGCAAATAAAGGTTACCTGTTATACACAGCAAACTAAAACATGGGGTAGAGGTGAGAACAGTTAAGGGATTTAAGAGAGCTGTTCCCTAACAGAACTGTTCCCAGATTTAACCAACCTCTCAGTTTGGGTGTAGGAACAGCTTAAATTTCCATTTATAGAAAACTTTTACAAAATACTTCGGTTATCCCAACTTGAGGGAAATTGTTTATGATGTGTATTTTAAAAATCATTAAATTCATACTCACTAATGAAGACATATTTAGCTTTGCAGCTTAAAATTCCATGCACATTTTGTTCACCACCTCTTTGAAATTTACGGAGGTTCTTATCCCAGTTTTGCAAAGCAGATGAGAGAAGTCATGGTGCCTCGTGTAAAATCATAAAGTTAGTATCCAGGAATTTAGTCTTGGGGTCTCTGATGATATTGTGCTTTAACAAATGTAAGTGTATATTTTTCAAATTGTTACAATGGGGTGGGGGACAGCTTTGTTGAAATATAACTTAACATACTGTATAATTTACCTATTTGCAGTGTTTAGTATGTACATATTTGTACAACTGTCACCCAAACAGTTTTAGAACATTTTCATCATCCTCCCGAAACAACTCACTCCTTTTCCCCTGTAACCTGCTCAGTCCTAGCCACTAATCTGTTTTAATAGATTTTCCTATTCTGGACATTCCATATAAACTATAACCATCTTTTAACAAAGTGAATAGATATTTCGCTTTCACTTATGAAATGTGATATTTATATACACATCAGTAATAATTTATATACACAATACTATGTTTTAGAAAGTAGAAATTTGTATCTATAAAGTAACAGTAAATTCTCTAAGGTGGTTTTCTCAGACATGGATGATCCTTAAAATGCTGTTAGAGTATCTAGAATACCTTCCTAAAGTTATTCCTACACCCAAACTGAGAGGTTGGTTAAATCTGGGAACAGTTCTGTTAGGGAACAGCTCTCTTAAATCCCTTAACTGTTCTCACCTCTACCCCATGTTTTTGAGAAAACTTGTTAAAACAGAGAAGTATATGTTTCTGGTACTTTAAGGTGAACAGGCTGATAGAAATTTCTGAGGAGGCTGCACAGAGTATTATCCATCCATGTTAATTTTTCTGGAGAAATATAATGCTGCCTCTTCGGAGAAGCACTAAAACACTGTGAAATCCACTATTTGCCATCATCTTCCATTAAAGATGCCCTGAGGTTTAACTGCACAGGTCGGATCAAGGCAGAAACCAGAGCACTCGCTCCCTTTGGATGGTCCCATGGTGCTCTCACCTTGCCCTCAACCAGACAAAAACATGAAAATATGTTTTCATACTTTAAAGTTTTGTGTGGTTTCCTTCTGAAGTTCTACAAACTCATCTAAGAAAATAATTTTATCCAACATTTGTGATATAATGAATCTCTTAAAATTTCAGGTTGATAGATCCCCAGACTCAAGTAACAAGGGCCAATGTAAGTACCCTGCTGCATGCTAACTGTAGTGCTTACTCTTTAATTCACCTTTGTAGTCACCTGAAGCACAGTGTGCACTTAAAAAAATTTTCGCTTGCCAGATTAGACGTGACTAGTAGTGTGCACTGTTTTTATGGAAAGTGAAGTCACTCAGTCCCGTCTGACTCTTTGTGACCCCGTGGACTGTAGCCCACCAGGCTCCTCCATCCATGGGATTCTCCAGGCAATACCGGAGTGGGTTGCCATTTCCTTCTCCAGGGGATCTTCCCGACCCAGGGGTCGAACCCAGGTCTTCCGCATTGTGGGCAGACGCTTAAACCTCTGAGCCACCAGGGACCCTAATTCCAGTTTGTTGCACAGTAATAGTCTATTCCTGTTTTTTTCTAGTTTGAACTCACCAGTGTCACCCAGTTTGCTGCTCATCAAGAAAACAAGAGACTGGTTGGCTTTGTGGTCCGCTTGCCTGAATCCACAGGCGGAGAGTCTCTGAGCACATATGTTTTTGAAAGCAACTCAGAAGGCGAAAAGGTCTTGTTATTTTCTTCATCTTAAGATGCCGCAAAGGTGGCTGAAATAGCAGCTCAGTTGGGAGAGCATTAGACTGAAGATGCCAAATATTTCAGTCCAAAGATAGATATTTAAAGGGTTATTTTGCACAAACCTCTTCAACATTTAGTTAACTATTCTTCAGGTCCCCACTGAGGAGTTTAAGAATACCTCCTACGAAGGCCCCACTGAAAATTGGAGTAAAATTTCCATATTGAAAGTACATATCAAGTAAATAGAGGGAAGAACTTTAATGGTGAAATATAATTGCTTAGGAGAGATCAGGAAATGTTAAAAAGCAGTTCACCTCAAATTTCTTCTTTTTTTAAAAGTTACAATGGAGAAAATCTTTTCTTAGGGAGGAAATCAAGGAAGCAGATGTGAGGAAAGTACATCTAAACTGTTCTTTGATTTAGTACCAAACTTTGTGGCTGCCTTTGCTACTTAGAATAAATCAAAATGATTCAACTTCTTACAGGAAGTGTATCTGTTAAGCACTGTGTGTATGAACATGCAGTGGCTAAATATGGTTGAGAAAGGAAAAAAGTACCCGGTAAGAATTTCAGACTGTTTAATACAGTCAGTTTTCACTTAACATACAGTGGCAACAGGAGGCCAGTCCAGGTGGACGCTAGTGTTCAGAAGCCCCATCTGACGAACTTCCTGCAGCCAGATCCTCTGCCTCCGTGGTGATGTCAGCAGACTGTGACCTCGCTTTACTTTCAGAGTCACATTTTCTTCTAAAGTTCTTATCCTTTTCCGCCTTTGCCAAACACTGCTTTTCTTTCTTTTACAGATATGTTATGCTATTAATTTGGGAAAAGAAATCATTGAGGTTCAGAAGGTAAGGTTCATTTTAGTGCTGGCTGAACAACTCAAAGTTATCTGTATACGTCCCTTTCTCTCAAAAATGATGCTCACTAGGCAGGGTAGCCATGTCTGGGACTTCCTTTTAAGCCTTCTGTGTGCCAAGCATTTTTGATCAGCTAGTTCCTGTCACTGGAAACACGTGCCGTTGGTAACAAGTACCGCAGCTACAGCTCCTGCAGTGGTTGGCTGGGTTTCCTATGTCAGATTAAAGGACACTAACCAGTATCTGCCGTGTGCCCTAAGGCCTCACTCCCCAGAGTGGTCACAGGCCCAGCAACACTGAGATGTTATCTGGAAACTGTCTGGAAGTGAAGACTCTCAGACCTCTCTATCACTAGTTTATCATCTTTCATTTATGCAACTAATTTTTGAGAGCACATTCTATGTAAGAAATCTTTGTGGTTATAGCAGTGAGCCAGAGACACAGTTCCTGGCCCCAGGGGCTTCCAGTTCAGCACTGCCCAGAACTTTCTGTAGTAACGGAGACAGTCTGTTTAATATGCAGATTGAAGGTGGCTAGTGTGACTAAGGAACTGGACTTGAAATTTTCAGTTTTAACTAATGTAAATAGTAACGTGTAGCTAGTGGGTATCACACTTGTGTAGTTCTAATCCATCAGGGGGGGCAGGCAGGTCAAGGACTAGGACCAACATAATGAAAACAACACTCGCGCCAAGTTTGTATCTTATGGTGACATCAGAGTTGGCAAACTTTCTATAAAAGGCCTGATGATAAACCTTTCCAGGCTCACCATCTCTGCTGCCAAACCACTCAACTCTGCTGTTTTAACACAAAAGCAGCCATAGTATGTAAATCAATTGGCATGGCTATATTCCAATAAAACCTTATAAAAACAAGTGGTGAGCCAAACGGCCATAGTTGGCAATTCTTGGTATAGAGTAAAAGGAAAAAAAAAAAGGAGTTTAAAGACAGCAGTCAGCCCTGTGAAAGAAATTCCTCTCTGGACTCTTTCCACAAAGATTATTCTGAGTTGCTATGTAAATGATATTTTGGCTGACAGGTACAACCTTGGTCTAGTTTTTGGGAGAAGTAATACAACTGAGGTGTGTGTGTTTTTTTTTTAAAGAGATGCAAGAAGGCATACCTAAGACAAGGGTCAGAAGAAATGAGGCTAGATTACAGAATATAATGACAGCCAAACCAAAGGGGTTTTAAGTGCATTTTAAGTGTTTTCTTTTCTCCTTCTTAAACTCCCGTAACTTCAGGATCCAGAAGCACTGGCTCAATTAATGCTGTCCATGCCACTAACCAATGATGGAAAATATGTACTATTAAACGATCAACCAGATGACAATGATGGAAGTCCAAGTGAAAATAGAGGCGCAGAATCTGAAGCATAACTTCCTTGTGCCTCTGGGTGAAGAGCACCCAGGAAGGAGAGCTACCTCCTTAAGGGTTTTCAACTTCTCTGATACATACAGGCACACCACCTGGTTTCAGAATGCTGACAATCGCTTGTGGAATGTACTCTTGATGCCTTGATACTGAGACTTGGGAGGGAAACAGTAAGAAATGGTTGACAACATACCCACCTACAAATGTTATTTTAGGTGCTTTGTGGTAAGTCCTTTTCTTAGATTGCATTGTTCAGTGCTCAGAATGAAAGCTATGAAAAAAAAAAATGCATTGTTCACTTTATTTCAATGTCATCTCTTTTTCAGTATCCTTTAAAAAAAATGGTAAAAGTCTAGATTTATAATTTGATAGACACTAAATATTTCCTATTAATATAATCTATTTTTCTATTTTAATGAAACTCTTAAGTGCCTGTCATTCTGAATTGGTCTGTTTATAATCAAGTCTGTCTCATCATTTTGACCTAACAGAATTAATCTGTGCAGTCAGGTGACGAGCCCTGTGCTTTGAAGTCCGGGAGCACTAGCAGAAACGCCAGGTCTAGTTTTGCTAGCTGTTCAAACATCACACAATGAAAAGACAAGCAGATAAGTACCACAGAAGATGTCTGATTTTACAGTGGAACCTTAATGAACCAGCATTTGGAAGTGTATGGGCCTTTAGATACTGTTTTTAGGGGTGGAGCACCATGGACAGTGTACAGCTCGACTAATTTCTATTTCTTCTGAGCCAGACCCTCCTTAAAGAAGGGACCAATGAATTTTTAAACTCACTTGAAGCACAGCTGGCCATGGGGCTTGGTAGAAAAGTTCCTATTTTCACCCTGACACACAGGTTCCAGACATCCTAGCCCATTAGGAAATAAGTGTAATGATCTTTAATTGATACAGTGTATTTAATTATAACCAAGTTCAACAGAAATACCACTGTCTTTGTAATAAATTAACCTAGCAATAAATGCTAGCAAATAAAAACTATCATTGTTTCTTTTCTTTTTGTGGTTATTTTCTACAACATCCATGAAAGAAAACTAAAGTTGTTTCTGTAGCTTTAACAGCTAATTAAAAAAAAACAAAACCCCAGGACATAATAAAATCATAGCAGAGGGTATGTATGATGCAAGGTGAGTAGAATAACGTGATCTCAAGGCCAAATTTTTAAAAGGTGCTGCTTTTTAAGGGATTAATAAAACAACTTTTATTAAAAAGGCACCATCAGAAACACAGTGAGCTGGTCAAAACAGTATGAAATTATACACCATAAAATCATAGCATAACATAGTAGCTCATAGCTCAGTAAGTTCTGACAAGCTTCAAGAGCTACACCCTCTGAATTCTTGCTTAGAACTGTTCAGGGTGTAAAATAATATATCTACATAATAAAACTCAATAAAAATCAATGTTTTTAATTTAAAAATTTTAATAATGTGTAGCCTATGGAAGTATGGAAGTTCCTTAAAAGATGTAACAGAGCTACCATATGATCCAGCCATATCAGCCCTGGGTATGTATCCAGTAAAGATGAAAACTAAAAGATACATGCAGCACTATTTACACCACAGACAACTGGCTTAAAAAGATGTGGCAAACACACACAGGCATATTACTCGGCCATAAAAAAGAATGGAATATTGCCATTGGTAGCAACATGGATGGACCTAGACAGTATACTCAGTAAAGTCAAAGAGCTATGTGTCACTTACATGTGGAATCAAGAAAATAATACGATTCCAAATACAAACATAAAAACAGACTGAGGTACAGAAAACATAGAATGAAAATACAAAATTAAATACAAATTATTAACTGAGCATCTTCTCAGGAGATAGTGGAGGACAGAGGAGCCTACTGTGCTGCAGTTCATGGGGTCGCAAAGTCACATGACCTAGTGACTGAACAACAAATTAGCAAGCACACATGAACAAAAATTAGTATCCAGAATATATAAAATATCCCTAAAATTAATTAAAAAATGGAAAAAAAAAGTCATGAAAACATTTCATAGGAAAAAAAAGGCTCAAATAGAAACATGTTCAATCATATAAAAATCAAGGAAATGCAAATTAAAACCACAGATACGATACTGACCAGACTGCAGAAATCCAGCTCCCGGCAGGGAACAGGAGTCACCTCACCCACCTCTGGGATGGGACAACAGCCTGGCATTCTCTTCCAATGAACCTCAGGTAACCTGGCCCTACCACCAAGGAGGTTCACTTGTGACACACACCCCGGGGAAACTCAACACACATTCCCAGGGACAAGCACAATGACGATTAGAGCAGCACTATTCACAGTATCCAAATTTGGAAATAACCCAAATCTTGTCAACAGACTAAGGATCTGTGTATTCATGTAATCCGGGATGAGGGACATGAACTAGATCTATATGTGGATGAATTTAAGTGGTACTGAATTAAAGTCATAAGCCCACAGTAAGAATACACTTATATTAACTTTAAAAAATAACACAAACATCACCGTATTGTTGTTTAAAATAACGACAGTTGTAACCCTCAAGAAAAATGCAGTGCACTGCGGTTCCCTCTGCAGCAGAAAAGGGAGCAGAGCAGGAATAATGGGAGCATCCAAGCTCATAACCCACCACAATCACTAAATAGTACATACATAGTGATAGGCTTTTGCATGTATCTGATTTTTAAATAAAAAATCAAAATTCAGAAACAATGGGTGACTCCTTTTCTCTCAACAGAAATGTGCATTAATGCATAGGAAAGCCCTCTGAAAAATTCACAAGTGCCATGTAAATGAAAGGTGGAGGGAGGAAAATGAGACCTTTTCTTAGGCAGCTAGCCTCACCGAACTGCATCTCCCAGCACTGCCTTCACTGTTAGCCACCAGTCAGACCCCTTCAGGGAGGAGCAAGACCTGCCTCTCTGTCAACACTCCACTGAATTATTTAAAAAGGAAGATTTTATGAGACCAATACACAGTCAAATACAGATTGTTTATCTTCAAACTTTTCAACAGCTAATAATTACATGCCAAGTAAATTTCTGCCAATAGGAGCAACCATAATAATAGCTAGTATTTATAGCAGTTACTGTTTCCTAAAAAAGTAGCTTTATTCATATTAACTAAATCCTCAAACAATCTATGAATGATATTATTACACTATTTTAGGCCTCAGGAAATGAAGCACAGAGAAGTTAAGTAAACTTGTAAGCAGCAACTCAGGATTCAAATCACTCCTGGTTCCAGAATCTATGCTTCTGCTATATTAGCACACAGAGAACTGGAGACAAAGCAACCTCCAAATGTTTCAATGCATTCATCTCTGAAGATTCTGATATTCAGTAATACATCAACTTAAAAGTGCATCTTTAATGTCTTATCACCTTTTGTACAGATTCTGAAATGTTTATTGTAATACTACCACCTTTATATAAACAGGAGATTCTGAGTATAGAAGTGTTAACATTTTGGCCCCTCACGTTAATGATAATGACTGCATTACCAGAGAATGTCTGAATACACAAAGACCTTATATTCCAGACTGTACAGCCCTTAAAGGTGACTCCAGAATTATGACATCAGATCTACACGGATTGAGAGAGAAATTTCACCTATTTTCCCCGAGTATGTTCTCCACTCATGGGAACAACCAGTGCCATTAGGTAAACTAGGTGATAAAGAAGAACCAAACTATTACAATAGAGAAAAATGTCTATATACTTGCCCAAATCACCTCTCCTGTAAGAAATTTCTGTATAAACTAAACTCTCATTTGTCATCACCATCTCTCAGTTCACTGCACAGTTCTATGACTTCAGTTAATCGCTACAGACCCACTTATTCTGGACTCCTTTTTTAAAAAAACTGAAATCTGTGACAATCTATAAACTTTTAATTGTCCTAACATCTAAAAACAAACAAACAAAAAAATGTAGCATTAAATCTCTTAAGGAATACCATCAGTCCGAAACTGGCAACTTAAGCTAGAAAAAGAACTAAAATTATTAAAACTGACTGAAGTCCACCATTATATTTGGCCAGTCCAGCATAAAAAAGAGGACAATGTATGTGATGGTATTGTCTCACCTTTCCCACAACCTTACAAATTTACCACCTCCGAAGAGAAAAGCAGAACATTTTCTCCAGCACAGTATTTAGAACACTCCTTTATTATACTGTTCCAGTCCAAGTCATGACTGCAAATGGCACTACAGCACCACAGATGAATGATTCCTTCCCAGGAGTAAGATTTAAAATTATACATTCATTTGGGTTCTTTTATTTGAAAACAGCAAGCAACAGAAAGATTAAAAATATAAAAAGGAAAGAGAACAAAAAGTCCACCTGGGCTACACAGAGGAGCCAATACCGATTTTATACTTGAAATGTCTTGCCTATGTGCATGCAAGTATTTGTTTAAAGACATTTCCACATACTATTAAAGGGAACTCCAGAAAGCATAAGAACTACTGGTTTAAGACATTCAATTCTGAACAAACATCCAAAGGAAGTAAATTTTGGAAATTGCATTTATTAATGTTCTATTATACATATTGTATTCTCTTAGAACTGGGGGAGAGGAAAGCCCCCACTTAAGGGAGATAACAAACTTACCATCTTTTATAAAATCTAATTAGAATTGACAATGTTATGGTTAGTCTTTAATTCCTGAGAATTTGAACATTAAGTTTTCTGTGAATTTACAACAAATGCTCACACAAATTTTAAATTGCAGTATGTCTGAAAAAAATGAAAACGTTAACATTAATACATTGGCAAGGAAAACCATCATCTAAACGTGTGCACATCTAACTTAGGTGTGAGACACTCAGCCCTGTTGCTCTGCACTTTAACAGCATTTAAATATGCTTAATCTTTTTCAGAGATTTCAAATAAGTAAACTTATTATACCTTATCCAGTCTGCAGTGACATTATTTGAACTAATGGTAAAATTTGATCTGTCACATTTTTTGTAATCATAGGTATCCATGGAGTCAGCATGTGACCTCTATCTAGTATGGATAAAATAACTGACTTGTGTGGGGAAAATGACAAAAACCTTTGATTCTCTTCTAATTAGAATTGCTATTAAAGGAAATGATTTTAGGGAAGTTAGAGAAGAAAAAAAATAATACTGTTGCTATGAAATGGTGACCAATTTGATAGAGTCAAATGCAAGATCATTACTATAAACATTTGTGATAAAAATATAAATTATTAATTACGCAGCATGCTTCAGGGCCATTTCTACAGTTAGCATGAATTACAAATATTAAATGCCTTTAATCCATCCATTGTACATAACTCTATAAGTTATGTTGACACAATAAAAAACATTTCCCACCTATTCTGTTTCTTCCGAATTTTAACAGTGAAAGTGTTTATCTTGAGCTGGGAAAGTTACTCTGACTGTGATCAATGAGAACAGACAAGGGCATTGTATACCCATTCCAAAAGCTGGAAATCAAACAACGTTAAAATTACTCACAAAATTTACCCAAAGATGCTTTATAGGCAAGTACAATGGAAAAATCAAGTATTTCCTAAAATAATATTAGTATTACATGTAAAGTTTCAAACTTTGTTTTCACTGTAAAGGTATAATTGTATTATATTAAAATATTATAGGCCATGATTAACCATTTTACTATTAACTGATATAATCTTTACAAAAATAAAGCTAATAATAGCTTGTCCGGAACTAAATTTACTCTAAATCTTTCTGTACTTTTTAAATCAGTAAATGATTTAGTTATTTAGAACTTCATTCTCACAGTGGTAGTTTTTTTAAAGCCTGCACAGTGCTAAATCTGATTTCTTAGATTATACTTGGTTTAAAGAAAAAAAAATCTGCCAAAACCATCACCAAGACTTCAATTGAACCTAATGTAGAAGAAACCTGAGTTTGGATGTAGAAGTAAGAATTCATTCAGTTTTCTCTGGTATCATATATGCCTTCAGCCAAAAGTAAAGCATCAAGCAGGACTATGGCTTTATCTGTATTTTCCTCCGTCTTGAGTATTAAGTAAATCTTAAATTTAAAGCAGTTGTTGGAGGTTAAATAAGTTCTCAAAGCAATGTAAACGAGTTATAAAATACCTCACCAGACAGCAGCAGCTCTTGTGTCACATGAAATTAACGATGAACCAGTTCACACTGTACATAAAGGATACACTAGTGCCTCACCTCCAGTGTCAATACCATCTTCACTATATCCCTTTTATAAGAATGTTGATATGTATGCTTCATGAATTTCAGGCTCAATTCCTTTTGTTTAAACATATTTACTGGCTGTACACAGTATATGCACTGAATTTCCAATGACTGAGACAAAAATATGGATCAAAGACCTATGCAAATACAAACTATAAACATTCATGTAGATTAGAAGAGATCTGAGGTGGCAGTTTAGGAATGTGGGTTAACCCTTTTAACACTTCATTTCAAATACCGGTTCCTGGTTCCCAAGCAGGCACATCAAGCCTAAAGTCCAAGAAAAATGTCTAATTTTAAAATCTCATTCTCAACCTTCGAAAAGTACAGCTTTTAGACGGAGAATGGACTTCACTTTAGAGCAATGCCTTAGAGAGATGCAGCATCTAAATGTTTCCCACAGATGTGGCCCAGGAAACACTGTATTAGCTTATGACATCCATTTCACGTACAATTCTGATGATCTCACAGGGGCAACGCATACCATCGGTATCATTTGACAACAGGATCTGCAGACACAGTGCTATTGGACAGGTCTCCGTTGCTTGTTTTAGTCTCTTCTGAAAGCATGAGTAAAAATAATGGACATACTTATGTTCATTTAAAAAGGCAAACTAAAATCGAAAAGGACAATATTGCTAAATTTCAAATTAACAAAATGTTGCATCTACCAAATATTTCTCTAATATCACAAATTATATGCAGTTTATCTACCTTCATGTTTTAGAACTCCAGGCTAAATACTGCCAATGTGATGTTCTGACTAGTTTGTAAGCAGGGTGTGGAACTGTTGAGACATCAGAACTGTGTCTGGAGTGGGGTTGGTTTCACACTGCACATTCCTCCGCATGGGCAAGGAAACTGTACTGATGTTACTGATGAAAACGTAACTGCAAATTCACATATAAAACTGTCCAGAATGAATACCTTCCCAATTAGGTTTATAATTTATTTTTAAATGTGATTTTTTATTATGAACATAATAAAATGAATTCTGGCTTTTTGTGCAAAATGTCATATGCATATACTTCATTAACAGAGAAAAACTATTTAGCTAATACATTTAGCAACTCTGAGCAACCTTTAGCTAACAGCCCTACAACAGAGCCACCACCCAGGCATCAGGCAGACATCTGGGTAACATACATTAACCCCAAACCCCAGAGTTCTTAAAGAACAGCAGTCCAAAGCAAGGAGCTCTACTGAGACTGCAATGTTCATTTTGTCTTAATGCTCTAGGCTTTAAAAGTAAATATCCAGTCCACCTGCAGACAAGGTTCTGGCATCACGACAGGCCTAAGCACAGCCTATGCAGTAACTGAACTACTGAAGACTCCTTAGACTCTTAGATTCTAAGAGTTCAGTACTGAATCTAAACAGATTCTAATCTAAACTGAACTCACAGTTCAGTTACTACTGACTCAGATTCTTCCAGATGACTCTGCAAATATTATTTTTAAATGAACCCCAAAGTAGTAAATACGTATTTTTTCATTTAATAAATACTGAGCATCTTCCAGGCAACAGCCTGAATCATTTTCCAACACACAATTATCAATACTTACTTAGTATAGATTCCAAAAATGCTTGCATATGCTAGTAATACTGATGTAACATTATCAATAGGGAATAGGGTAATGGATGTAAGTGGTCTACTGAAATGAATGATCTCTCTTCAGTGTGAAATACATTTTAAAAATTTAACTGATTAATAAAAATATCATAGTTCATGAAGTTCTTTTATTCTTGATCACTGTGAAATAAATGCGAGCAAGAAGAAAGGAAACAGAGCAAACAAGAAACCTGTCAAGTTGCTGTACGTAGTTTTGAGCATCCACAGAGGAAGCCTAAGTGGCATAACTTCCATAACAGAAAAAAGGAAATTACCATTTTTCAGAGAAAACAACTGGTGCTAAATTTCAAATCTGGGAAATGATCATGAGGGTGCCTTAAATATGAAATACTGCAAAATTTACACCCACATAGATTAAATCAGACAGAATCCTCTCCCCAGTGACCATCAGTTATTATGGCTGTACTGCTCTTGATTCTCCAAGGTCTGGCTATAGAGGAGCACAAGAGGCTATTCCCTCTGATACTGAAACCGTCCTGACTGTTTTATGCCTCCTGAGTCACCTGGCCCTGGCATTCAGTCAGCATCTAGTCATCAGCAGTTCTGCCCTCAGCAGCATTTAGTCTCCTCTAACCTGTTCCTTCTCATCTGCTAACAGTTGAAGGGCGAAAGAAAAAACCCAAACTTTATACAATTTTAAATTAAGAGAAGATGAACTGAATAAAGTGTTATTCCAGAATGAAATGCATGTTAAATTTCTTTTCAGTTTCACAAATGATCCATTTAGGCTTTACTTTTAATAAAAAAGGACACTTCTAGGTTTATCTTTTTTCAAAAAGAAAAGTCTGACTCCATAAAATGGGGTATATCTATTATTGATGAAAGATTTACTAGTCTTTCCAAATAAAAGCCACTCACTAACCTTCTTTCTCTTTCTTTTCTTGGTTTTCTTCAGCCGCAGTCTTGTCAGCTCTGAAGAAAATTCTTGCACTACTCAGTGAGAAATACAGCAATTCAAATTCCTAAGTAAATAAAAATATCAGAAATAAAAGTTGAAAATACGTATTTTAGCAAAATATCTAAATTATCATATTTAATATCTCTTCATTTTTCTAAAATGCTTTGGTGAGTGCGAATCATAAATACAGAAACTGAAACATTTTTAAAGATATGAGTCGAATGGCTTCCAAGTATCATTCATTTAAAAATATACTCTTTATGACCATTATTCATTTCACCTACTAAAATGGGAGTTTCAATATGATTGACATTTTTTCAGTGATCAAGAAGTAATGGGTATTAAAAAGTTAAACCAGATTTGACATTATTCTCCTCTACCTGTAGATAAACATCCAGTCGTTTCTGAGTGAGATTCATGGTTTGTAGTAGTTTTTCATCCTGACTAGTTGACTGTACATTCTGTTGCTTAGCAACTGCTCTCATCTCCTTCAGGTATTTCTCTCTAACAGACTGGAACCAGTGAAGTGAGTCAAATTCCTGGTACTGATCCAAAAGCTTCAGAATGTAAGCCACACCTAGAGTCACCAGCAAAACCAAAATCAAATCACAATGTGTACACAAACTATTCTACTCTACCAATAATTCTTAAAATTAAGCTAACCATTTTAAAGTTAATCCTCTTTCCAATTATGCTTTACAGCACAAATGAGAAATTTAGCAACATGGCTTAATTCCTCCTTAAAAAGATGTGATCCTATAAAGAAATCTTTTTTTTAAAAGCCAATCAAGAAGATAAAAAGAAATAATATGGCTATGAAGATCTGCAGATCACCTGGAGATAACACAGGGTTGTAAGAGTGGTTCTACTGCTAAACAGACAAGTGAGGAAACTATAAGGAAACCAGAGAAACTAAATAAAAGATGGTCAGACTGTAAAACTACAACAAAAACAAAGCCTAAATAATTAGTCCAAGTGATCAACAACACCAAAGGAGCATGAACAGTACAAATGACGGGAAACAAGCATTACCAATCAGATGACCCACCTAAAAAGAAGACAGTAAGTAACACAGCTTGTGAAAAACAAATCTCCAAAGAGCACACAGAGCCATTCTCAAGGGAGCATTTCTCGAAATGCACTGTACGGTAAACACAGGATTCAGGGACAAGAATTTCATTAAGCTTACCCATGGCAAAGCCATCATCAGTAAAGGCAGCTCCAATTTTATTTTTTTTATTCAGTTTCTCCTTGCAACTAATGGAATGCTCTACAAAGTTGAGGGTCTAAAAAGATATAACAACATATCAGATAAATGACTGTGCTAAAAAGAGTCGTCAGAATTTAGTTCCTAAAACAGACATTTCAAAAATTATACATAGGATCTCTGTTCCTGCCTTTTTAATTTGAAACACTTGCCTCATATAAAAAGCCTCTTGGTGAGGTCACAATATGTGTAAGTAACTCGTAATGGCTCTTTTCCAAATCCTTTAAATGTCAGCACTCCCTCAATCACCACTTAACCCAAGCACAGTGCCTTGTTGTAAGATGCATTCTAAAATATGCACATTTTACAGATGAAGGGACTAAGGCTTGAGAAGTTTAGTACCTTCCCTAAAGCCATAATCTAAAGCAGAGTCAGAAAAGTAGGTCTGCTTTATTTAAAAGCTTAAGTACTCTTAAACACAGCAATGCTTAGTTCTGCCCACCCAATTCATATTATGATAGTATTCCTTACCATATTCTTGGCTTAAAAAGCTTAGTGGTCATTTGGATAAAAGAATTCCCCCCAAAAAGCACTTCCCTAAAAATTTAGCTCCTATAAAATACCTTAACTAATCACAGCATTTATTCAACAAAGATTTACTGAAACTTACTGTGTGCTCAGCTGCTTTAGTCGTGTCTGACTCTTTATGACTCTGTCATAAAGGACAGAGGACTCTCAGGCTCCTCTGTCCATGGGATTCTCCAGGCAAGAATACTGGAGAGGATTGTCAGGCCCTTCCCCAGGGGATCTTCCCAACCCAGGGATCGAACCCATGCCTCCTGTGTCTAATACACTGAAGGTAAATTCTTTATCACTGAGCCACTGGGGAGGCCCAATGAAATAATTACAGTAAAAAAAAAAAAAAAAAAAAATCTGACACTCCCCAGGGCAACACTCCTGACAATGACAGAAAGGCAGCAGGTCTACACTGTCCGCCCAGTAGACCGCCGGCCACATCTGGCCACTGTACTGGAGATGTGGCTGGTGAAACTGAGGGAGTGATCTTTTTATGAAATTTTAACTAACTCAAGTGGCCACTCAGAGGGTACGATAGCACAGCACAGGAATAAAGAGAGGCCTGTTTAAAAGTAATTGTGGTATAACATGATGAGTGCTACAACAGCTTATACTGGAAACAAATTATCAAGTTTCACTTTTTTTTTTTTTGGCCTGTAAAACTTACTTGGCAATGAACTGCATTTTGTAAAATCTTTGTTAAAGATTTCTTCCTTAGATATTTCATGGTTTTTTTTCTGAAATTTGATTAAAACTCAAGGATAACAATAGTGTCCCATACTTTTCTTCTTTGTAGTGTTCTTAACCCACCTGTTTTCTCCATCACTAACTGAATTTTGACAGCTGCCCTGCAAAACTCCACTCTTCCTCAGACCCACAAATGGTTCCTCACTGATGTTTACTATGGCTTCAAATTTATAAAGAAATATGGTGAGAACTCACCATGAGTTAACTACATTATTACTGAAATATAACTAAGATAGACTTGCTTCCAGTCTCACAACTAACTGATAAGAAAAGATAATGCTTATCAGATAAATATGGACATTTTTGCTACACGGTATAACAATTATTATGACAGAGCATTAACAATAAATGTATTTTAAAAAGAAACACTAGAAAGGAAAATGCATGAAGAAAAAAACTGTCCATAGCCATCAGATACTTTGAATTCATAATAATGGTGCTAAGTTGGCAGACTACAGTCCGTGGGGTCGCAAAGACTGAGCTGGACATGACTGAGCAACGAACACTTTCGGGTTTCCCTCATGGCTTAGACTGTAAAAAATCTGCCTGCAATGTGAGACACCAGTTCAGTACTTGGGTCAGGAAGATTCCCTGGAGGAGGGAATGGTTACCCACTCCAGTATTCTTGCCTGGATGATTCCATGGACAGAGGAGCCTGGCGGGCTACACTCCATGGGGCTGCAGAGTTGAATATGACTGGCCAACTAACAATAGCATGTTAGAATATAGGTGTTAATTCAGGCAGCAACATGAAAAAAGTTATTACTCTTCATCAAAGTTAGATGTAATCAGAAGTTACATCTGCTCAGTGATATTTAGACTTTAGAGCTATTCTTTTACAATTTTTTTAAGAAAGAGCTTTGTTAAAGAAACCTTTAGAGAAGAATAACTCTTTTTCTAATATATACCTCGCTAATCTCTTCTCTCCATTTTCCTCACTGTAATAACTGTTTTCATACTGCAACTGTGGTTATTTTTAAGATGTCAACTATATGTACGATAAAAAAATTTAGTTTAGATGTTAATATTTACTACTGAGTAGAGATATGCTATGCTATGCTAAGATGCTTCAGTCATGTGCAACTCTTTGCAACCAATGGTCTGTAGCCTGCCAGGCTCTGTCTGTGGTTCTTGAAATATTATGCTTTTAAGAAACACCTCATATTTTAACAGTTTACATTAATCACTTAAAATGACTATATAATTCAGTCCAAAGATTACACGGTATATATATATATATAAAATGGAGTATACGCAAGTAATTTCAATCACACTAGGATTCCTCTGGCAGTTATTAACTAATAAGAACCTATCTTAATTATGAAGAAGTCTCATTCTGCATAGCTAGTAAGTAAAAACTCTAGGCCACATTCACTGAGACCACATTTAGTTTTATCTACAACCAAAAAGTCAACAATACAGTCTGCGTGCATTTCTTGCTGTAGAAAAAACTGGATCTATTTATTAATACTTTAAAAATTCATTTTGTATATTAAAAATACTCACCAGAGGGGGAACAATGATATAGAAATTTCGGAGATGTATATTCTTTGGCCTTCGAAATTCTGGAGCAAAAACATCCACAAGCATTTTGAAATATTCTGTGCCTTCAGCAGAATTTCGTGTGTGATCACTGAGGACTGAATCTAAATGCCTAAAATGCAAAAAAAGAAAAAAAGTATTTATTTAGCTCCTTTCTCAAAGGAAGAGGAAGCTTTTAAAATCCATTTCTCATTAGTTTAGATGAGAGCACTCAAAAATATGAATTACTGTAAGACATCTCTAAACTTCCTTGGAGTACAAGATGAACATTTTTAATGGACAGAAGCTTACCATTGTTTAATTAACTTAGTCCCTAAAAGAGAATATGTAGCACCTCTTGAAATTTTAGAGTTTTGTATTTCTTCTTCTCAAAGTGAATCGTGCAGAAGTCCACTTCATTGTAAATAAATTCCTTTTCATTTTAACTCTCTTCACTAACATTTCTACACTTCCTAACTTCAACTGTAATCAATCTCCTTTTCCCACTCAACCTTCAGGCTTCCCTCATAGCTCAGTTGGTAAAGAATCAGCCTGCAATGCAGGAGATCCTGGTTTGATTCCTGGAAGAAGGGACAGGCTATCCACTCCAGTACTCCTGGCCTTCCCTTGTGGCTAAGCCAGTGAAGAATCCACCTGCAACATGGAAGACCTGGGTTTGATCCCTGGGTTGAGAAGATCCCCTGGAGAACCAAAAGGTTACCCAACTCCAGTACTCCGGCCTGGAGAATTCCATGGACTAATGAGCAGAAGATACATTTTGCCAAAGATATACATGTGGCCAACAGGTACATGAGAAAATGTTCAGTATCACTCATCATGAGTGGAATGCAAATCAAAACCACAATAAAATACTATCTCATGCCTCTGAGAATGGCTATTATCAAAAAAAAAAAATGAGAAATAACAAGTACTAATAATGATGTGGAAAAAAGGGAATGTTTGTGCACTATTCATGGGAAGGTAAATTATTGAGACCAATATGGAAAACAGTAGAGAGGTCTCTCAAAAAATTAAAATATAACTATTATATGATCTAGCAACTTCACTTGTAGGTATTTATCTGAAGCAAACAAAATGCTAACTCAGAAAGGTATCTGCATTTCCAGTTTATTGCACCACTATTTACAGCAGCCAAGAAACAACCTAAGTGTCAACTGATCGATGAATAAAGAAAATATGATATATATATAAAAGATATATATATTTAAAATGGAATGTTACTCAGCCATAAAAAGAAGGATATCCTACCATTTGCAACACCATGAATGGACCTTAGTGCCCTATATTAAATGGAACAATTCAGAAAAAGACAAACACCATGATCTCACTAATATTTAGAATCTTAGAAGAAACAACCAAACTCATAGAGAACAGACTGATGGCTGCCACAGACAGGGCCTGAAATGAAGGTTGTCAAATTGTACAAACTTCCAGTTATAAAACAAGTCCTGGGAATGTAATGTACAGCATGGTGACTATAGTTGACAACACTGTACTGTATATTTTAAAGCTACTAAACGATTGCACTACAAGAAAAAAAATTTTATCTGTGAGTTGGCGTTGACTATCTCACAATGGCCGAAACAACGGGTGATCATTTCACAGTACACGCAGGTATTGAATCATTATGTTGTACATTTGAGGTCAGTATATGTCAATTATATGTTAATTTTTTAAACTGTCTAGAATAACACATTTTTATAAGTCAATTCTATTATGTAGTCAGCTTTAAATTATTAGCCAATATTGATGCAATTCATGGGGTTGCAAAGTCGGACACAACTGAGCAACTGAACTGAACTGATAGTCCATGAGGTCGTAAAGACTCGGACACGACTGAGCAACTTTCACTCATTCACTGAGTCAACCTTCAGAAACATTAGCTGCTGCTTCTACATCCTTATGTATGACTATTATCACTTTCAAATTACTATTCCTCCACCAATAAATGGTAGAAATCTCTCCTTTGAGATACATGTGACCCAACTATATCCAACTATCCAACCACTCCCTCCTGAAAGCAGGCATCTATTAACTAGTTTAACCACTGTACTTCATTTATCTTGAACTATGATACCTGCCCCAGAAGACATTAATGTCCATTTAGAGAATCAATTTATCATCATAACCTCATAACTCCCTGACATCACCTGCCATAAACTTTGTTTCACTTGATGAGTAAACATCAAGGCAAGAACACAACACAGGTACTTGCCACTACACTGCATCGGGGGCTCTGTGTCAGCATGTAAGGTGGATACATCAGTCTCTCCATTGGGAAGGTGTTTTTTCCCCTTTATGATTAATAATCAGTTTGTGAGACAATGTTTTCATAGTGAATACTCTGTTCTCCAAAAATGTTTGAGAATTCACTGATGGTTTTTGTCTGATGTCAAATACTACAGTGGTAGTTGCAAAGCTGGTTTCTTCCCTAAATTTTCTCATCCCTTTCATATTTACTAGCTGGCAAGCACTGCAAAAACAAACTTTCCCTCTGTCTCTCCAACTTTTATTATCACTGTATCACAGACTCTTCTTAAATTCAATATTATGATCAATTTCTACCATTATTTTTTTTGATATTCAAATTGTTTCCACTTTGTCCAAGGGTGCCCCTTCATAC
>SJYC01007392.1:0-11497 GCA_006408675.1 Madoqua kirkii | reverse complement strand
TGCAAGAGGAGTTACTTTATGAACACATTTAAACGAGGAAGTTTACTACTCTGTTTATCTTGCACTCATCAGCTCTCATCTTTCGTGCTTCGTGCTCAGTCATGTCCGACTCTCTTCGACCCTATGGACCGCCAGGTGATCTTCCTGACCCAGGGACTGAACCAGCATCTCCTGCATTGGCAGGTGGATCCTTTATCACTGAGCCACCTGGGAAGCCCCGGCTCTATTCAAACCTCTTCTTAAAAAGCCAGAGGGAAGAAGCGCCGTTAAAGTAGCTACTTGTTGTTGTTGTTCAGTTGCACAGTCATGTCCAACTCTTTGAGACCCCATGGACTACAGCCCGCCGGGCCTCTCTGGCCCTCACTATCTGCTGAAGTTTGCCCATGTTCATGTCCATTGCATCAGTGAGGCCATCCAGCCATCTCATTCTCTGAGCCCTCTTCTTCTGCCCTCGGTCCTTCCCAGCTTCAGGGACTTAGCCAATGAATCAGCTGTTGGCATCAGATGACCAAAATACTAGAGTTTCGGCTTCAGCATCAGTCCTTCCAGCCAGTATTCAGGGTTGATTTCTCTTAAGATTGACTGGTTTAATCTCCTTGCTGTCCAAGGAGCTACCTGTGCCTACTTGCTAACAGACTTTTCAGTA
Source organism: Madoqua kirkii (assembly GCA_006408675.1). Taxonomy (NCBI): domain Eukaryota; kingdom Metazoa; phylum Chordata; class Mammalia; order Artiodactyla; family Bovidae; genus Madoqua; species Madoqua kirkii. The sequence goes on along the minus strand of SJYC01007392.1, from coordinate 10,851 downwards.
AGCAGGGATCTGTGTTACTCAGTAATGCTACATGTCTACATGTATTTGCACAGCAGTGTTCATTGCTGCATGGTTTTCAGTAGATACTAGTAAGAAACCCTGTGCATGTCCATCCATGGGGAGTAATTACATAAAATTTAATATGTCTGTACTGTGAAATACTGGATAACTGTTCAAAGAAATGGAGTAGATTTATAGAGACATGAGAAACTAACAGGAGATAGTTGCAGGAAAATGTGTATTTGTGGTTTCAGTTGTGTTTTCATATAAACCTGTACTGGCATATGTGCATGCAAGTAAAAGAGAAATCACTAAACAGGACAGTGGTCAACTGGAAAAGAGTGTGTATTGGTGCTTAGAAAGTGAATTTTCAAGTTTTATTATGTCTATTACATGTTTTTTAATCTTTAGCAATGAGAATTTGTGAAAGTCTTCTGTAGTTTTAAATAGGACCAAAAATAACAAAGCAAGTAAACAGCCTCTTGAGGAACATTTCTTGAGGCCCCTGAATCTGCAGTTGGTCAAATATTTGAGGACCCACTAGGTACCAGGCACCATGCTAGATGTAGAGATTGTTATAGAAAAAAACAGACAAGAAAGGTGGATCCCATCCCTGTGGTACTTGCAGTCTTAGCAGGCATTTTAGAAAGGAAAAAAAGAAAAATTTTGAAAATAACAGGAAACATCAGTGCTGAATGGTTAGCAAACTTTTTCCTTTTACTTTGTGTGATCATGAATTTGACTGTGCTATATTCTTCATGTTTGTGCTAATCACTGTAATTAATCACCTAAGCTAAGTCACTTCAGTCATTCAGTTGTGTTTTCATATAAACCTGTACTGGCATATGTGCATGCAAGTAAAAGAGAAATCACTAAACAGGACAGTGGTCATCTGGAAAAGAGTGTGTATTGGTGCTTAGAAAGTGAATTTTCAAGTTTTATTATGTCTACTTACATGTTTTTTAATCTTTAGCAATGAGAATTTGTGAAAGTCTTCTGTAGTTTTAAATAGGACCAAAAATAACAAAGCAAGTAAACAGCCTCTTGAGGAACATTTCTTGAGGCCCCTGAATCTGCAGTTGGTCAAATATTTGAGGACCCACTAGGTACCAGGCACCATGCTAGATGTAGAGATTGTTATAGAAAAAAACAGACAAGAAAGGTGGATCCCATCCCTGTGGTACTTGCAGTCTTAGCAGGCATTTTAGAAAGGAAAAAAAGAAAAATTTTGAAAATAACAGGAAACATCAGTGCTGAATGGTTAGCAAACTTTTTCCTTTTACTTTGTGTGATCATGAATTTGACTGTGCTATATTCTTCATGTTTGTGCTAATCACTGTAATTAATCACCTAAGCTAAGTCACTTCAGTCATGTCCGACTCTGTGCGACCCCATAGATGGCAGCCCACCAGGCTCCCCAGTCCCTGGGATTCTCCAGGCAAGAACACTGGAGTGGATTGCCATTTCAGCTCATTATGATACACTGAAATTAAAGGTCAGAGCAGTTTGAATCTGCATATTCACTAATCTATTAAATCAGTGTGAGAGGCAGTTTCATTTAATAATTAAAAGCACAGTTTCTACAGTCAAACTGTGTAGGTCTGAATCATAGCTCTGCCACCTACTAGCCGTGGGGTTTGGGGCCAAGTAATTTAACCTCTGCCTCAATTTCTTCATTTGTAAAGTGGGACAGATAATAAGAAAATCCTCATAGGATTGTTATGAGGGCTAATTTAGTTCATACATGTAAGTATAGAGCAATGACAACTACATGCTATAGCAATGCTTATATTGCTAATTGTAAACCTAATTTGAAAAGAAATCACAGGGATTGCCTGTCTTGAGCCTGCATATCTTTAAATCAAATTCCATACCTAGAATTTCAAATTTTACTAGAGAACTACAAATCAGAGACTAAATCTAAAAGCACAGTAACTACTAACTGAAATGTGCTCTCTGAAAGTTATTTATTACAACAGTATTTCTTAGGCATAGGCTATCGAAGGCAAATAATCATTTTGAAAATTAAATACCTTTCTTTCTACTTTTCATCACTCTTAACAGTACTTTCTGAAAGATAAGCTTGGAACTATAAGGGGCAATATTTTATATGGACAGTGTCATGCTATTTTGACAGCTTCGAAGAACTTTAAAACAATTGCCCTTAGAATGTGCCTGCCCACGGGCACCTAGCAATCCTTTCACTTAACTATTCTACCCACAACTTAAACTTAACTACAAGCTTATTTTATATCAAAACATAGTATAGATAGTAGTGCTAAAGGTCTTAATGAACTAGTTTCTTAATATATGTTTAAAATATATTTCTTACAATAGAAAATCTATGGTAATAACTCACTAAAGACATTTCTGTTAGTAATTTGTCAGAGTCCTATGTGTATCTGTCAAAAAGATTCCTAATATGTTAATACTCTTGCAAGGGAAGCTATGACAAACCCAGAAAGTGTATTAAAAAGCAGAGACATCACTTTGCCAACAAAGGTCCACATAGTAAAAACTGTGATTTTTCCACTAGCCATGTAGGGATGTGAGAATTGGACCATAAAAAAGGATGAGCGCTGAATAATTGATGCCTTCAAATTGTGGAGCTGGAGAAGATTCTTGAGAATCACTTGGATTGCAAGGAAATCAAACCAGTCAATTCTAAAGGAAGTCAGTCATGAGTATTAATCAGAAGAACTGATGCCGAAGCTGAAGTTCCAGTACTTTGGCCACCTGATTGGAAGAGCCAAGTCACTGGAAAAGACCCTGATGCTGGGAAAGATTGAAGGTAAAAGGTGAAGAGGGCTGGTTGGTGGCATCATAAACTCAATGGACATGATTTTGAGCAAACTCCAGGAGACAGTGGAGGACAGGGAAGCCTGGAGTGCTGCAGTCCATTGGGTAGTAAAGAGCTGGACATGACTCAGTGACTGAACAACAATGTTAATTCATATATTTCCCTCATGGCTCAGATGATAAAGAATCTGCCTGCAATCCAAGAGACCAGATTCCATCCCTGGGTTGGAAATCCCTGCAGAAGGAAATGGCAACCCACTCCAGTATTCTTGCCTGGAGAATTCCATGGACAGAGAAGCCTGAAGGGCTATGGTCCATGGGGTCACAAAGAGTCAGACATGCATCCCAATGCCAAAAACTCCAGTCTTAATAACAATAAATTTTTAAGTGTTGCTGTCTAGTTAGACAAGCCCCACACCTGTTTTCTCCTCGGGGGTATTTTTATTATTGACCCTTTGATTTTCCAAATACTTTTTATTCAGTTTATGGAGTTCCGTGGGAAACCTTGTTGAAATTCTAATTGAGATGGCACTAAATCAGTTTGGTGAGAATAGATCTCTCTTCTATTGCTATTGAATCTTCCTAACACTATCGTTTATTTGGGTTTTCCTTAAAGTCTTTCAGCAAGTGTATAGTTTTCTTTTCTTTCTGAACTTCAGAGGTTTCTTTTCATAAACTTCTTGCATATCTTTTGTCAGACTTCTTTTTTACAAATGTTTTTGTTTATTTGGCTGTTCCGGGGTTAGTTGAGGCACATAGACTTATTCTTTAATTAATGAATTTATTTTTGGCTGTGCTGTGTGTGTTGCTGCACACAGGCTTTCTCTAGTTGCAGTGAATGGGGGCTCCTCTTCATCAGGATGCTCGGCCTTCTCATTGCCGTGGCTTCTCTTGTGAAGGAACACAGGCTGCAGGGCCTGAGGGCTTCAGTAGTTGCAGCACATGGTCTCAGTAGCTGTGGCCCACAGGCTGAGTTGCTCTGCGGCATGTGGAATCTTCCCAGGCCAGGTATCAAACCCATGGCCCCTCCATGGGCAGGTGGACTCTTACCCACTGAACCACCAGAGAAGTCCATGTTACATAGACTTATTCTTGAAGTAAATTTGCTTTCAGTGGTTGCAATTATAATCTGTATTATTTTTAATGTTTTTCCAACAGTTTCTTGCAGGTGTATCAAAGTAATAGATTTTTATTTATGGAACTTATATTCAGTCAAATTCTCCATTTAACTGTAACAAATTGCAGATTCTTCTGCATCTTTTCCTAACAGTTATTTTGTCTGTGCATAAGGATATTTTTGGTTTTCCTTTTTAATCCTTATACTTTTTTCTCATTGTCTTACTGCATTCTCTAGAGCCTTGTATACTGCTGAATAGAAGTGGTGATAACAGACATCTCTGTCTTGCTCCCACTATAAAAAGAAAACTGTTTGCTATAGTGTTTTAAAATGTTCACTTCAAGATAAAAATAAAGTGTCCTGCTAGTCTTAGCTTTCTTTGTAAGAGGTGTGTTGGGTTTTGTTTATTTTAATAGTTATATAAAGACGCATCATTTAGAGCAGTTATCAGTGAACAATAGCTCAGTCCAAATCCAGTCTATTTTTATACAGCTCCAAAACTACGATTTTTAAATGGTTGAAAAACTCAAATGAAAAAAATTTTTATGACACCTGAAGTGACATGAAATTCAAATTTCTGTGTCAATAATGAAGCTTTATTGGAATACAGCTATACCCATTTGTTTAGGAATGCTCTCTAGCTCCTTTTGTTTAGCCATAGTTAAGTAGTTGCAACAAGTCTACCATACGGCCTGCAAAGCTTAGAATGTTTACTGCCTAGCCCTTTACAGAGAAGATTTGCCACCTCCTGGTCTAGAATAATGCAATTATACAAAGTTTGTTGTGAAAAATAGCAAAGTCTCACTGACTGCTCTCCCATTTTCCTTTCCCCCAAAGCAATCATTTTCTTTTTAGCTGATTATTTTATTTACTTCCATTTTTCTAAATAGCATAATTGCAGTATTATTTCTTTAATTTTTGACTTTGGGAATTATATATTGTCTTCCCTCACTATAATGAGGATGTAACTACCTTGTGGGTTTTTGTTGTTGTTGTTGTTGTTGTTGTTTTGTACTTCTTGACATGTGGGATCTTATATCTTAGTTCCCAGAGCAAGGATCAAACTCAATCCCGCTGCATTGGAAGCATGAAGTTTTAACCACTGGACCACCAGGTAATTCCCTTGAATATGTTTTTAAGTTTCCAAACACAGGGGGATTTTTTGATTTATATTCAAAACTGAAATCTAATTCAACTGCATGTGGTCAGAAATGATGGTCTGCAGGATATCGATTCTTTCAAATATTCTGAGACTTCATTTGTATCCTAATTTATAGCCTAATAAGTGATGAAATAAGGAAATGCATATGAGCCTGGGGAAAAAATATGTTAAGTACTGAATGCAAAGTGCTATGTTCATTAAATCCAACTTGTTAATTAGAGATAAACTGAAGTTTTGTTTCAGCTTCCTAGTTATTCAAAAAATCTGCCATTCAGCATCCTTGTATTCCTGTGCTCATGGGTGACCAGTGATTATGGGATCATGTGGGTTATTATCATACGTGTGAGTATTCCTCATTCGGTGAATCCCAGATTGGACTGAGCAGTCCAGCCCTGTGCTTCCATAGTATTTACTTCTTGTAAATTGTATGTTGATATAATTGTGTCCCCTATTAGGCTATCTGGTGGTTTTCTATTGCTATGATAGATTGCCACAAACTCATTGGCTTAGAACAGATTTATTATCTTACAGTTAGGGAGATCAGAAGTCCAAGACTAACCTCACTGGGCTAAAATCAAGATGTTGGCAGGGCTGAGTCCTCCTGGAGACACTGAGGGAGAATCCACTTTCCTGCCTTTTTTGGCTTCCACGCATTATGCCAGTCTCTAGCTTCTGCCATCACATCGACCACAGACATTGAGTCCCCTGACTTCTCCTTCTAAGTGAAGCTGCTCAGTCATGTCCACCTCTTTGTGACCCCATGGACTGTAGCCTACTCGGCTCCTCCATGAATGGGATTTTCCAGGCAAGAGTACTGGAGTGGGTTGCCATTTCCTTCTCCAGGGGATCCTTTCAGCCCATGGATTGAACCTGGGTCTCCCTGCATTATAGGCAGACGCTTTACCATCTGAGCCACCAAGGAAGAGGTCTTCTACCAGGGAAGAAGGTCCTCTTCTAAGGACCTTATAATTACACCAGGCCCATGCATATAAGGGCTTCCCTGGTGGCTCAGAGGTTAAAGTGTCTGCCTGCAATGCAGGAGACCTGGGTTCAATCTCTGGGTTGGAAGGATGCCCTGGAGAAGGAAATGGCAACCCACTCCAGTGTTCTTGCCTGGAAAATCCCATGGACAGAGGACCCTGGTGGGCTACAGTCCATGGGGTAGCAAAGAGTCGGACACGACTGAGCGACTTCACTTTCAGGCAGATAATCCTGGTTAATCTCCCTTTCTCAGAGCCTTAACTTAATCACATCCACAGAGTCACTTTAAACAGATAAGACAATAATCACAGGTTTGAGGATTAAGACATAGACATATTTGGGCATCTATTATTCAGCTCAGTGTATATAGGACATCTTTTCTGGTAATACCAGTATCTGGATTTATCTATATGTCTCTATTCTGTTGTTTGGTGTGTGGATGGTTTCTTTTCCCTCTTGGTTTTCTACCATTTGGTCATATTTCCTGATAAGCCTGATCATTTTTTAGTGCTTCCTGGTCTTTAAGTGTGAAAAATTATAGAGATAAGTTGAGGGCCTGAATGATGTTATTTTCCTCCAGAGATGATTACTATTAATACCTCTTCTGGGAGGTTATGAGAGTAGGGGCAGATTACTTTAACTCCGTCTAGGACTAGTGCAAATCCAAGATGGGTTTCTGTCTTTGTGAGGCTGGTATATTTCTGCATCATCTTAACCTTCAGATACAGCTCTGCAGGTGTTCTTGACAAGTCCTGTCAAACCTCTGCCCAGCTTTTCAACCTCAGAGCTTCTGCTTTCTGTCTCTCAGCCTCTTAGAACCTAAGCTACCACATACAAATCAGTAAATGCTTTGAGGTTCACCTCTCTGGACCTTCTCTGATGAATCTTGGTTCCTTGGATCCTTACTATCTTAGGACACCAATGCCTTCAGAAAGATTTTTAGCAACAAAAGCAAAAATGGATAAATGAGACTGTACCAGACTTCAAAACCTCTGCACGCTAAAGGAAACAATCAAGAGTGAAAACTCAACCTATGGGATGAAAGAAAATATAAATCATGTATCTGATAAGGGGTGAATATCCAGTATATTCAAAGAGCTGCTACAATTCAAGCATTATAAAAGTAACCCAATTAAAAATGAGCAAAAAACCTGCATAGACATTTCACCAAAAGTTATACAAATGGTCAACAAGCATTTGAAAATATGCTGAACATCACTAATCAATGAGTCTGTCTGTGAAAGTCGCTCAGTTGTGTCGAATTCTTTGCAACCCATGGTCTATGCAGTCCATGGAATTCTTGAGGCCACAAAACTGGATTGGGGAGCCATTCCCTTCTCCAGGGGATCTTCCAGACTCAAGGATCTAGCCCCGGTCTCCTGCATTGTAGGCAGATTCTTTACTGTATGAGCCACCACGGAAGCCTAATCAACGAACAATGTAAACCAAAACCATAATTAGATATCACCTCACGTTAATTAGGATGGCAACTATTAAAAAATGTAAATAAACACACAAAAAATAACAAGTGTTGATGAGACAGTGGAGAAATTGGAAACTTTGTGCACAGCTGGAGAGATGATTCAGCCTCTATGGAAAACACTATGGAGCTTCCTTAAAAAACTAAAATTAGAATATAATCCATTTCCGGGTATATATCAAAATTTTTTTTAGTTGGAGGATGATTGCTTTATAATATTGTGTTATTTTCTGCCATACATCCACATGAATCAACCATAGGTACATATATATATATGTCCCCTCCCTCTAGAGCCTCCCTCCCGCTTCCCACCCCATCCCACCCATCAAGGTTGTCACAGAATATGGGATTTGAGCTCCCTGTCATACAGCAAATTCCCACTATCTATTTTACATAAGGTAATGCATATGTTTCAATGTTACTCTTTTAGTTTGTCCCTCCCTCTCTTTCCCCCACTGTGGTCACAAGTCTGTTCTCTATGTCTGCATCTCCATTGCTGCTTTGCAAATAGGTTCACTGGTACCATCTTTTTAGATTCCATATATGTGCGTTAACATATGATATTTACTTTTGTCTTTCTGACTTACTTCACTCTATATAATAGACTCGAGTTTCATCCGCCTCATTAGAATGGACTCAAAAGTGTTCCTTTCTGTGGTTGAGTAATATTCCATTGGTCTCTATACCACAACTTCTTTCTTCTGTTGTTGTTCAGTCACTCAGTCATATCCGACTCTCTGCGACCCCATGGACTGAAGCACGCCAGGCTTCCCTGTCCTTCACCATCTCCCAGAGCCTGCTCAAACTCATGTCCATTGAGTCGGTGACGCCATCCAAACATCTCTTTCTGATCTCAGTCTTTCCCAGCATCAGGGTCTTTTCCGATGACCCAGCTCTTTGAATCAGGTCGCCAAAATATTGGAGCTTCAGCTTCAGCAACAGTCCTCCCAGTAAATATCCAGGGTTGATTTCCTTCAGGATTGACTGGTTTGTTTTCCTTGCAGTCCAAAGGACTCCCAAGAGTCCTCTCCAACACTGCAGTTCAAACGCAACAATTCTCGGCACTCAGCTTTTTTATGATCCAACTCTCACATCCATACATGACTACTGGAAAGATCATAGTTTTTAGAACTTCTTTATCCATCTTGAAAGCAAGATTTTGAAGAGACATTAGCACACCTGTGTTCAGTCTACATTATTCACAATAGTCAAGAGAAGACACGGCTCAAATGCCTATCTACAGATAAATGGATAAATAAACTGTAGCATATACATACAATGGAATACTATTCAATGTTTTAAAAGAAGGAAATTTTGCCACATGCTGTAATACTGGATGAGCCTTGAAGACATTATACTGAGTAAAATTAGCCAATAACAAGGACAAATACTTCAGTTCCACTTACGTAAGATATCTAAAGTAGCCAGAACTGTGGACAAGTGGAATGGTGGTTGCCAGCGGTTGAGGGGAGGGGAAATGGGGAATTGTGCTGTGGATTATAGAGGTTCAGCTTCGCAAGGTAAAAAAAATTCTAGAGTCATGACTAAATGTAACTTAGTCATGCTTAATTACACAACAATGTGAATATAGTTAACACAGCTAAAATGTACACGTAAGAAGTTAAATTTCATATTATGTGTTTTTTACTACAATTAAACATTCTCCTCCCAAAAGATTTTAAAGTGTATTTCACCAGCTTTTCTAGTTGTTGTCAGCAGGAGAGTTGTTCTGACAGAAGCTAGGCAGTCATAGCCAGAAGCCCTGAAGGTGTTTCTATTTTTGTTTTTAATAATATAGTTGCTTACTTCCCTGTTTCCATTCTTTCCCTCACTCTAGTTCTTGACTTAGTAGTCAGAGTTTGATTTTTTTAATATAATCAGTATTCTATTCCTTTGTTTAAAAAAACTGTCAGTAGCTTCCAGTTGTGTTTACAATAAAACACAGCATCTATAGCAAAATCCTGTCTGCCTCACTGGCATCATCTTCAGCCTCTTTTCTTTCCACTCCTTACGATCCAGCCACATTGGTGGTTCAGTTCCTCCAAAAAAACAAGCTCTTTTTCCACATGAAGGCTTGCACACGTACTGTGTCCTCTTTTTGACTGGAAAGTTCTACTCCCCCATCAACTGGCTCCATTCCAGTTATCTTTCATATCTCTGATTAAATATCTCTTTCTTAGGACATGTTTGATGACACAAGCCCAGATACGTACTCCTATTGTATTAAATTCACTATGTTTGTTTCCTTTGTAACTCTTACCAAAATTTTAAAGAATATATCTGGAGGGTTACTTGCTTAATCTCTGTCCCTCCCACTAGATTCTAAACATCCATGCCATGTATCTTTGATACAGTTTAATGTCAAGTACAGTGCTTGGTACACAGATTATATATATATACATACATATATATATATATATATATTTGTTGAAAGAATAAATAATATATATATTTCAATTTATCTATAATATTCATTTTTGAGGACTTCCCTGGTGCCTCAATGATAAAGAAGCTACCTGCTAATGATGCAAGAGACACGGGTTCGGTCCCTGGGTTGGGAAGATTCCCTGAAGAAGGAAATGGCAAACCACTCCAGTATGCTCACTTGAGAAATCCCAAGGACAAAGGAGCCTGGCAGGCTACAGCCCATGAGTTGCAAATACTTGGACTTGATTTAGCAACTGAGCACACACCCATAAGATTCATTTTACAAGAAAATTATTTACTCTTAGTTTGTCAGTAGGTGGCACTGTTGGTTAAAGAATTTGTAAGTATCAAAAATAATAAAGTGTCTATTTTTGCTGTTTTTATTTTTTACTCTTTAATATAAATTTATTTATTTTAATTGGAGGCTAATTACAATATTGTATTGGTTTTGCCATATATCAACATGAATCGGCCACGGGTATACACGTGTTCCCCATTCTGAACCCCGCCTCCAACCTCCCTCCCCAAACCATCCCTCTGGGTCATCCCAGTGCACCAGCCCCAAGCATCCTGTATCATGCATCGAATCTGGACTGGCAATTCATTTCATATATGATATATATTTCAATGCCATTCTCCCAAATCATCGCACCATCTCCCTCTCCCACAGAGTCCAAAAAACTGTTCTATACAAATCTGTCTCTTTTGCCATCTCGCATACAGGGTTATCGTTGCCATCTTTCTAAATTCCATTATATGCATTAGTATACTGAATTGGTGTTTTTCTTTCTAGCTTACTTCACTATGTATAATTGGCTCCAGTTTGATCCACTTCACTAGAACTGATTCAAATGTATTCTTTTTAATGGCTGAGTAATACTCCAT